>SJYC01026629.1:0-16003 GCA_006408675.1 Madoqua kirkii
ATTGTCCCTTGGACTGCAAGGAGATCCAACCAGTCCATTCTGAAGGAGATCAACCCTGGGATTTCTTTCGAAAGAATGATGCTAAAGCTAAAACTCCAGTACTTTGGCCACCTCATGCGAAGAGTTGACTCATTGGAAAAGACTCTGATGCTGGGAGGGATTGAGGGCAGGAGGAGAAGGAGACAACAGAGGATGAGATGGCTGTATGACATCACAGACTTGATGGACCTGAGTCTGAGTGAACTTCGAGAGATGATTATGAACAGGGAGGCCTGGCATGCTGCGATTCATGGGGTCTCAAAGAGTCGGACACAACTGAGCGACTGAACTGAAATGAAAAATAATAACTGGCTAATTTGAAGACAAAATATTGAGAATTGGAAGTCAATTAGCAAAGCCAATAATGAAAAAATGAGAGATTTTGAAAATAGATGATTCAAGGGAAGAAGTGGACAGCCTTCAAATATTAGTCACAAGGTTATATGTAACATGGAAGAGGTTTGAACAAGCATTTAAAGAGTCAGAAGATGGAGATTTTGGTTCATCATGAGGAAACCATTCTAACAATTATATTTGCCCAATGCAATAGTTTGTCCTATGTAGTGGTGAATTCCAACAAAGGTGCTCAATAGAATTGGGAAAAACGACAATAGACAATTTGAAACAACAAAAGAAAATCTGTAAATAAATGGAAAATCCAATTTCTTTCCAGCTGTCTGTAAATTCTAGTTAAATTTAAAAAGCACATGTTCAGTTCGGTTCAGTGGTTCAGTCATGTCTGACTCTTTGCGACCGCATGAACTGCAGCATGTCAGGGCTCCCTGTCCATCACCAACTCCCAGAGTTCACTCAGACTCACGTCCATTGAGTCTTTGAATGATCCAGTGGATGTTGGCAATTTGATCTCTGGTTCCTCTGCCTTTTCTAAAACCAGCTTGAACATCAGGAATTTCATGGTTCCTATACTGCTGAAGTCTGTCTTGGAGAATTTTGAACATTACTTTACAGCATGTGAAATGAGTGCAATTGTGCGGTAGTTTGAGCATTCTCTAGCATTGCCTTTCTTTGGAATTGGAATAAAAATTGACCTTTTCCAGTCCTGAGGCCACTGCTGAGTTTTCCAAATGTGCTGGCATATTGAGGGTAGCACTTTCACAGCATCATCTTTCAGGATTTGAAATAGCTCGACTGGAATTCCATCACCTCCACTAGCTTTGTTCATAGTGATACTTTCTAAGGCCCACTTGACTGCACATTCCAGGCTGTCTGGCTCTAGGTGAGTGATCATATCATAGTGATTATTTTGGTTGTGAAGCTCTTTTTTGTACAGTTCTTCTCTGTACTCTTGCCACCCCTTCTTAATATCTTCTGCTTCGTTCATACCATTTCTGTCCTTTATCAGGCCCATCTTTGCATGAAATGTTCCCTTGGTATCTCTAATTTTCTTGAAGAGATCTCTAGTCTTTCCCATTCTATTGTTTTCCTCTATTTCTTTGCATTGATTGCTGAGGAAGGCTTTCTTATCTGTCCTTGCTATTCTTTGCAAATGTGCATTCAGGTGCTTAAGAAAGCACATGTAAGTATACCTAATTTAAGGGCAGCTATCCACATGCCAATATTTGGAATAGTTCATTCAATTAAAATACACAGAAAATTGTTCTTAATTCTAAAAAAGTGTTTGGGCCTCCTTTTGAATGAAATAAGTTAATCTCTTTACTTCCCTTTCAATGAAGTGTTTCACTTCATCATATTTCATGAAGTTCCTATTAAAAGTTGAGAAATTAGTTCTAAGGCATAGGGAGTATATTTGTGTGTATATATACATATATATGTGTGTATATATATTCACATATATATATGAATATATATTCACATATGAATATATATGAATATATATTCATACACACACACACACACACACACACACACACACATATATATATATATATATATATATTCACACACAAGAGTATCAATGCTAACTTAATTGTTGGGGAAAGGACCACATATATTACAACCACAGGAAGTATGTAACCAAGGAATCAGTTCAGTTCAGTTCAATCATTCAGTTGTGTCTGATTTTTTGCAACCCCTTAGACTACAACATGCAAGGCCTCCCTGACCATCACCAACTCCCAGAATTTACTCAAACTCTTGTCCATTGAATTGGTGATGTCATCCAACCATCTCATCCTCTGTCATTTCCTTCTTCTCTTGCTTTCAATCTTTCCCAGCATCAGGGTCTTTTCCAGTGAGTCACTCTTTGCATCAGGTGGCCAAAGTATTGGAGCTTCAGCTTCATCATCAGTCCTTCCAATTTATATTCAGACTGATTTCCTTTAGGATGGACTGCTTGGATCTCCTTGCTGTCCAAGGGACTCTCAAGAGTCTTCTGCAACACCACAATTCAAAAGCATCTATTCTTCAGCGATCACCTTTCTTTATAGCCCATCTCTTACATCCATACATGACTACTGGAAAAACCATCTAGCTTTGACTAGGGAGAACTTTGTGGGCAAAGTAATGTCTCTGCTTTTTAATATGATAAGTTGGTCATAACTTTTCTTCCAAGGAGCAACATCTTTTAATTTCATGGCTGTAGTCACCATCTGCAGCAATTTTGGAGCCCCAAAAATAGTCTGTCACTGTTTCCACTGTTACCCCATCTATTTGCCATGAAGTGATGGGGCCAGATGCCATGATCTTAGTTTTTTGAATGTTGAGTTTTAAGCCAACTGTTTCACTCTCCTCTTTCACTTTCATCAAGAGACTCTGTAGTTCTTCTTCACTTTCTGCCATAAGGGTGGTGCCATCCACATATCTGAGGTTATTGCTGTTTCTCCTGAACCAAAGAATATAACGTGCAAATTGCTCTGGTGAATGAAAGGCCCACAAGAACCCAGCTTATAGTTTCTTCCCATTGGCTATCTCCACCAAGATATAAGAGGTGGATATAACCAAAATCAGCATGGTGTAACCCAACTGAATAGCTGCTCTAAATAGCCTTCTCTTCTTGGAGATCTCTAAGAACAGCACTAATCTCGATGATCTAGCATAAGCCCTCCTTTGCAGTTAAGAAAATAGAGGAGAAGAAGAAGTTGATATTCCTTGGTTTATATAGAAAGCCGATAAAGCCTCAGCACAGAACTTGCTCTGTTCACATAGGCCACAGGCATCTTCTCCATATGGTGAAGGTGCCCCACTTTGGGCACCTTCTTGAGAGGGTCTTAAAAGCCAGGGCAGGAAAGTGAATTCAGAGGGCCCCTGCACTCCAGGGAGTCAACCTGAAAAGGAAAGAGAAAGAAAGAGTAAAAAGAATAACATGGGGTGACCAAGCTTTGGTAAGCAAGGCCCACAGCTTTATTTTCACAGAGAGCTTTTATACCTTAAGTTGTACATAGAGAATAATGGAAGATGCAGAGTCCTGCAGGGTCAGCAGCCCTGACCGTTATGGAGACCAGGCTTTCTTTCTGCATATGTATCTGTATACACAGGTCTTAGATGATTTACATCATCTTCTGGCCAGGAGGCCTGCTAACATTTTACCACTCTTTCTTCTGATAAAGTTTAGTTAACCAGAAAGCTTATTTTCTCTAAAAGTGTTTTTTCTAAAGTCAGGTGCCATTCTCCAAAAGCACTAGATAAAATTGCATTCCTATAGGGCAAAGGTGCAGTGGGCTATAACAGGGAAAGAATGTACTAACTCAAGGCTTGGTGTTGTTAATATCAAGGCCACTAGTTATATTTCTATATATCAACTATGTTAATTAATGCCCACAATGTGAAAACTTGGCAGCAAACACTGGCTCAGCAATGAGACCCTTCACCAGTACCATTCTAATAATTTTAACTCCTCAGAAGGCTTTATTTAAGCTTCTCATGCCTCTCATGGTTGGGAGGCTGTAAACAATCACAGTGTTGCTGTAAAAGTCCGGATAAACCGGCCAGGCAAGTTAGAGAGCCATCAGAGGGGTTTGAATTGAAACATTCCTATTATACCCAGGAGACTTATTAACTAGAGCCCTAAGTTGATTTTCTTCAGAGAAAGGTGGTCGAGGATAGCTCCCCATTGGTATCAGAGGAGTTGGTGGAAGGCATAAAATAGTAAGACAGACAGACTCTGGTTTGGGGTTAGATGCTCAAGCATGTCCAGGGGGTCCCTCGAGTCCTGATTAGCCTTGCCCATCAGGTCTCTTCCACATGACCTTTGTCATGGGTGGGATTTCCCGTGCTGGTTCCTGGTACTTCTCCACTGTAATAGTTCTTATTTCACAGGTTGAAGCCCTAATGTGTGGGTTGTGGAAACTTGCAAGAATATCAATCTCATTACCCATTAGAGGACTAGGGAAAATGATCACAAGGTAGGTTCAAAATCAATGGACCCACCACCTACCATAAATCATACTTTGGACAATACTCATTTATTATTTGATCCCAAATGATTTCACTTTTAAAAAGAGAAGCTATGATGATTCTTTGCTCAAAAGTTTCCTTGGCAAGTTTCTAGACCTAGAACTCACTGACTGAAGAAATGACTAGGTATCCAGAAGGAAGTACCCTGTAACAAGATGACAAGTATATACTGTAATACTGTCCCTCCAAGAAACCAGTGAGTGTTAACTCAGATTCCTCATCCCAGGGTAATTTATTCTTTTCTCATCCTGAGTGCCCTTCTTGAATGAATCAAATTGAGAAAAACTTGAAAGTCTCCAGAGAAAAGAGAACTGAAGAAGGATTTTGAAAGAAAAGACAAAGTAAAAATGCCTTTGATTTCAGCATAATATATTTTAATCAATTTTTAGCCAAAATTGCAAGTGACTGTAGATGACTGGGCAAAGGAGACTCCACAGGCAGTGCAAGGACAGATGAACAAAGACTCTAAATTGATATTGATACTCATAGATTTAAAGAATTCCACACCCTACTCCTTCCATCCACTGCATGGAAAGAGATTCCTGATTTATCCCCAGCGTCCAGCACCTCCTTCTGTACTGCTTCTTCTAAAATACAAGGTAAACAAAAATATTTTCTCCCTTATTAATATTTAGTTCTCAAACCACAGTACTGAAATTACTGATTTCTGACTTTTCATTCTAAAAGGCAAGTTCCTCATCCCAGGGAAATCACCTCATTGTTCCCTCATTCTGAACACCCTTCTTGAATGAATCAAATTGTGAAAAATTTGAAAGTCTTCCAGAGAAAGGAGAACTGAAAAAGGATTTTGAAATAAAAGACAAAGTAAAAATGTCTTTGTCTCCAAAATACTATGTTGTAACTAATTTTAACCATGTAGCTTTGACTAGGCAAAGTAGCAATATAATACAAAGTAGCAATAAAATACATAGGTTATACTATACATATATACATATAATTTTTTCTGTTTTTTTTTAATTTTTATTTTTACTTTATTTTGCTTTACAATACTGTATTGGTTTTGCCATACATTGACATGAATCCACCACGGGTGTACATGAGTGCCCAATACTGAACCCCCCTCCCACCTCCTACCCCATATCATCTCTCCAGATCATCCCCGTGCACCAACCCCAAGAATCCTGTATCTTGTATCAAACATAGACTGGTGATTCATTTCTTACATGATAATATACATGTTACAATGACATTCCCTCAAATCATCCCACCCTCTCCCTCACCCACAGAGTCCAAAAGTCCATTCTATACATCTGTGTTTCTTTTGCTATCTCATATACAGGGTTATCATTACCATCTTTCTAAATTCCATATATATGTGTCAGTATACTTTTACAATACTGTATTGGTTTTGCCATACATTGACATGAATCCACCACGGGTGTACATGAGTGCCCAATACTGAACCCCCCTCCCACCTCCTACCCCATATCATCTCTCCAGATCATCCCCGTGCACCAACCCCAAGAATCCTGTATCTTGTATCAAACATAGACTGGTGATTCATTTCTTACATGATAATATACATGTTACAATGACATTCCCTCAAATCATCCCACCCTCTCCCTCACCCACAGAGTCCAAAAGTCCATTCTATACATCTGTGTTTCTTTTGCTATCTCACATACAGGGTTATCATTACCATCTTTCTAAATTCCATATATATGTGTCAGTATACTATATTGGTGTTTTTCTTTCTGGCCTACTTCACTCTGTATAATAGGCTCCAGTTTCATTCACCTCATTAGAATTGATTCAAATGTATTCTTTTTAATGGCTAATACTCCATGGTGTATATGTACCACAGCTTCTTTATCCATTCATCTGCTGATGGACATCTAGGTTGTTTCCATGTCCTGGCTATTATAAACAATGCTGCAGTGAACATTGAGGTACATGTGTCTCTTTCAATTCTGGTTTCATTGGTGTGTATGCCCAGCAGTGGAATTTCTGGGTCATAAGGCAGTTCTATTTGCAATTTTTTAAGGAATCTCCACACTGTTTTCCATAGTGACTGTACTAGTTTGCATTCCCACCAACAGTGTAAGAGGGTTCTCTTTTTGGTCTCTATTTGCATGGAATATCTTTTTCCAGCCCTTCACTTTCAGTCTGTATGTGTCCCTTGTTTTGAGGTGGTTCTCTTCTAGGTAGCATGTATAGGGGTCTTATTTTTGTATCCATTCAGCCAGTCTTTGCCTTATGGTTGGGGCATTCAACCCATTTATGTTTAAGGTAATGATTGATAACTATGATCCCATTGCCATTTACTTCATTGTTTTGGGTTCGGGCTTATACACCCTTTTTGTGTGTCCTGTCTAGATAATATTCTTTAGCATTTGTTGGAGAGCTCATTTGATGGTGCTGAATTCTCTCAGCTTTTGCTTGTCTGTAAAGCTTTTGATATCTCCTTCATATTTGAATGAGATACTTGCTGGGTACAGTAATCTTGGCTGTAGGTTATTTTCTTTCATCACTTTAAGTATGTCTTGTCATCCCCTCCTGGCCTGAAGAGTTTCTATTGAAAGATCTGCAGTTATCCTTATGGGAATCCCCTTGTGTGTTATTTGTTGTTTTTCCCTTGCTGCTTTTAATATTTGTTCTTTGTGTTTGATCTTTGTTAATTTGATTAATATGTGTCTTGGAGTGTTTCATCTTGGGTTTATCCTATTTGGAACTCTCTGGGTTTCTTGGACTTGGGTGATTATTTCCTTCCCCATTTTAGGGAAGTTTTCAACTATTATCTCCTCTGGTATTTTCTCATGGTCTTTCTTTTTGTCTTCTTCTACTGGGACTCCTATAATTCGAATATTGGAGCATTTCATATTGTCCTGGAGGTCTCTGAGATTGTCCTCATTTCTTTTAATTCGTTTTTCTTTTTTCCTCTCTGATTCATTTATTTCTACCATTCTATCTTCTATTTCACTAATCCTATCTTCTTCCTCTGTTATTCTACTATTTGTTGCCTCCAGAGTGTTTCTCATCTCATTTATTGCATTATTCATTACATATTGACTCTTTTTTATTTCTTCTAGGTTCTTGTTAAACCTTTCTTGCATCTTCTCAATCCTTGTCTCCAGGCTATTTATCTGTGATTCCATTTTGATTTCAAGATTTTGGATCATTTTCACCATCATTATTCAGAATTCTTTCTCAGGAAGATTCCCCATCTCTTCCTCTTTTGTTTGATTTGGTGGGCATTTCTCCTGTTCCTTTACCTGCTGGGTATTCCTCTGTCTCTTCATCTTGGTTATACTGCTGCATTTGGGGTGGCCTTTCTGTATTCTGGGAATTTGTGGAGTTCTCTTTATTATGGAGTTTCCTCACTGTGGATGGGGTTGGATTGGTGGCTTGTCAAGGTTTCTTGGTTAGGGAAGCTTGTGTTGGAGTTCTGGTGGGTGGAGCTGGATTTCTTCTCTCTGAAGTGCAATGAAGTGTCCAGTAATGTGTTATAAAATGTCAGTGATTTTGGAGTAACTTTGAACTGCCTTTATATTAAAGCTCAGAGGTGTGTTCCTGTGTTGCTGGAGAATTTGCCTGGTACATCTTGCTCTGGAACTTGTTGGTCCTTGGGTGGTGCTTGGTTTCAGTGTAGGTATGGAGGCGTTTGATGAGCTCCTATCAATTAATGTTCCCTGGAGTCAGGAGTTCTCTAATGTTCTCAGGATTTGGACTTAAGCCTCCTGCTTCTGGTTTTCAGTTTTATTTTTACAGTAGCCTCAAGACTTCTCCATCTATATTCCACTGATGAGAAAACATCTAGGTTAGAGATGAAATGTTTCTCCACATTGAGGAACACCCAGAGAGGTTCACTGTGTGCCCTCCTGAGTTTCGTGGCATGGGAGAGTTCTAGGAATGACCAGAAGAGATCACTTGCAGAAAGCAGACCTTCATCTGTGGGCAAACTTAACACCACAGAGCTGAGCTGTAGTGCCACCTTTGTGAAGCTGGACCCTGCTGGCATCCCATCCAGACTATTGGAGGGAGACATATGTCCATGAACATATTCCAATTTTTTTTTCTTTTTTTAATGACAAGGTAGGGTTCTGCTACTCTCCTTATAAGACTATGGATAAGTCACTTAGTTTCTCTATGAAACTGTTTCCTCATCTGTTAAATTGCTTTTTAAAAGTTCAGTTCAGTTCAGTCACTTTGTCATGTCCAACTCTTTGCAACCCCATGAATCACAGCACGCCAGGCCTCCCTGTCCATCCCCAACTCCAAGAGTTCACTCAAACTCACATCCATCGAGTCGGTGATGCCATCCAGCTATCCCATCCTCTGTCATCCCCTTCTTCAGCCATCTCATCCTCTGTCATCCCCTTCTCCTCCTGCTTCTCATCCCTCCCAGCATCAGTGTCTTTTCCAGTGAGTCAACTCTTTGAATGAGCTGTCCAAAGTATTGGAGTTTCAGCTTTAGCATCATTCCTTCCAAAGAACACCCAGGACTGATCTCCTTTAGAATGGCCTGGTTGGATCTCCTTGCACTCCACGGGACTCTCAAGAGTCTTTTCCAACACCACAGTTCAAAAGCATCAATTCTTTGGTGATAGTTATCTTCACAGTCCAACTCTCACATCCATATATGAGACTCAATTACATGAAAGTTCCCTCCTTCTCCAAACCCATAACTCTGTTTCTGTAAGATTTTAAAGAACTTCTTTCTGAAATGTTTGAAAATTTGCGAAGTCTCCAAATCAGTGTGATATTAATGAGTTTTCTTGTACATGGTTACACTTTATCCCCTTATAGCTACATGATGCAGTGAATTTTGTATTACTTTTGAATCTGTTCACATTTGAAACAACCTATATGTGAAATCTTGGCTTTTTCAAGATATCATGCCATTAGGATTCAAAGCAAAGTAATTTTCCTGCCAAGATTTCTCCCTTTGTTATCCCATCTTTTCATCAGAGGCTCCATTCAGTCTGTTACAGAAATGGGGCAGTGCTTAGGGTTCCCCCTTGCATGGAGTATGAAATCGTTGGCCATTTTTTTCCAATGTATTTGCACACAAAGACTTGGTATAAAGGTTAAGAATCCATGTTGATATTATCACTCGGGTAATCAAAGAAGTAATTACAAAATGCTCTTGAAAGACAGGCAGCATGATTCAGCCTTGGAAAAGCAATTTGTTTGCCTTTTTATTTAAACACACACACACACACATTTGGCATAGGTCCATGATTAATTTAACATTTACTCACATAGCAATGAAGGAGAACCTCTTTTTATTATACACAAGTTATTACAATCGAGTTGAGAAATGATTACATATTTAAACATGTGATTATATCATAGTTCATATGCTGAATATATGAATTACTAATTAAGAGAATTATAATGCTTAGGGCTTAGCAAATACACTCCAGTAATATATTTTTGTTTCAAATCCTTTGGCTGACTTGCTTCCCATAAATCCACAAAATCACTGGGCTAGAAGGAAGCACTCTAGAAGTTTTTGAATTGTGCTTTGTGGAACCCTAGGGTTCCCTAAGACTCCAAAGGAGACACAAGAAGGAAAAATAAGGCCAAGTAAATGAGGTTTCAAGGCCTTTGACCTGCTTCAACTTGAGCATCTCCTTTTTATAGAGTTGGAAAGCTATTTCTGCTACTAAGGAACTCTATTTTTTTAATTTAGTTTTCTAAATATAAATCGTTGTGTCACATTCCATCCACATGATTATCTCATCTCATCTCTGCATGATTCATTCAAGTGATAGGACTCCCTCTACTTTTGAGGCTATCAGCTCTATTTTCAGACGGATCTCAAGAGGTCTTTTCTCATTTGAACAATGATACTTATCCCTTCAATGTACAATCTATATTTGAGTGAGTTGTTTGATTTCCAATTGTGTGTAACAGATTGTGTTCTCTAAGGAAGTGGCTCAGAGGTAGAGATTAGTACACAGGGTATTTATTAGCAATGTCCATGGAATCAACACTTGTGGAAGAATAATAGAACATAGGGAAGAGAGAGGAATCCAGGTGAGATGCAAGTACAAAGCTCACCTTACAGAGAGCTCTGGAGCTAAGCTGAACAGCCTCCTTGATTAAGAAAACTCAGAATTTGATTTTACACATTCTCTATAAACAAAGCTAGTGAAGGTGATGGAATTCCAGTTGAGGTGTTTCAGATCCTGTAAAATGATGTTGTGAAAGTGCTGTACTCAATATGCCAGCAAATTTGGAAAACTCAGCAATGTCCACAGGACTGGAAAAGGTCAGTTTTCATTCCAATCCCAAAGAAAGACAATGCCAAAGAATGCTCAAATTACCACACAATTGCACTCATCTCACATGCTAGTAAAGTAATGCCCAAAATTTTCCAAGTCAGGCTTCAGCAATACGTGAACCATGAACTCCCTGATGTTCAAGCGGATTTAGAAAAGGCAGAGGAACCAGAGATCAAATTGCCAACATCTGCTGGATCATGGAAAAAGCAAGAGAGTTCTGGAAAAAAACATCTATTTCAGCTTTATTGACTATGCCAAAGCCTTTGACTGTGTGGATCACAATAAACTGTGGAAAATTCTGAAAGAGATGGGAATACCAGACCACCTGACCTGCCTCTTGAGAAACCTGTATGCAGGTCAGGAAGCAACAGTTAGAACTGGACATGGAACAACAGACTGGCTCCAAATAGGAAAAGGAGTATGTCAAGTCTGTATATTGTCACCCTGTTTATTTAATTTATATGCAGAGTACATCATGAGAAACGCTGGGTTGGAAGAAACACAAGCTGGAATCAAGAGTGCCGTGAGAAATATAAATAACCTCAGATATGCAGATGATACCATCCTTCTGGCAGAAAGTGAAAAGGAATGAAAAAGCCTCTTGATGAAAATGAAAGAGGAGAGTGAAAAAGTTGGCTTAAAGCTTAACATTCAGAAAACAAAGATCATGGCATCTGGTCCCATCACTTCATGGGAAATAGATGGGAAAACAGTGGAAATAGTGCCAGACTTTATTTTTGAGGGCTCCAAAATCACTGCAGATGGTGACTGCAGCCATGAAATTAGAATATGCTTACTCCTTGGAAGGAAAGTTATGACCAACCTAGATAGCATATTCAAAAGCAGAGACATTACTTTGCTGACTAAGGTCCATCTAGTCGAGGCTATGGTTCTTCTAGTAGTCATGTATGGATGTGAGAGTTGGACTATGAAGAAGGTTGAGTGCTGAAGAATTGATGCTTTTGAACTGTGGTGTTGGAGAAGACTCTTGAGAGTCCCTTGGACTGCAAGGAGATCCAGCCAGCCCATTCTGAAGGAGATCAACCCTGGGATTTCTTTGGAAGGAATGATGCTAAAGCTGCAACTCCAGTACTTTGGCCACCTCATGCGAAAAGTTGACTCATTGGCAAAGACTCTGATGTTGGGTGGAATTGGGGGCAGGAGGAGAAGGGAACAACAGAGGATGAGATGGCTGGATGGGATCATGGACTCGATGAACGTGAGTCTGAGTGAACTCCAGGAGATGGTGATGGACAGGGAGGCCTGGCATGTTGCGATTCATGGGGTCACAAACAGTCAGACATGACTGCGGGCCTGAGCTGAACTGACCCCAACTCTTGCTATTATTCCATGCTTGAAGATTTTTTAGGAAATAGTCTTTTGTGTATCTTACTAGGTTCAGCTCATGTAAAGCTGTGCTATGATGCAGCTTAATCCTAGCTACAGGTCTAGGGTCAAGGACAGGAGTGAAGAAACACCCTGGGACTGTTGTCATCTTTTGGAAGTGAGGTCTTTGAATTGCTTTCAAGGAAGGGGAATGTGATGCTTTTTGAATTAGGAGAGATGTGTCTCTTCTTCAGGCTCAGATGGTTCAGGGAAATGCAAGAAATCAAGAATTTCCTTAACCTAGGTATCCCTGTCTGATTTTCCTTTTCCAACAAGGGTTCTGACCTTCACTAACAAATTTGCTCTGTATTTTTAAAATGAATTTATTTTTAGAGCAGCTTTAATTTCACAGCAAAATTAGTAAGAGGAAGGTACAGAGATTGTCCCTATTCCCCTTGTCCCAACACATTCATATTTCTTCCCCATCAGCATTTCCACCAGAGGATGCATTTGTTAGAACCAATGAAGCCATATTGACACATTATTACCCTAAATCCATAGCTTACATTAGAGTTCACTCGGCATTGCACACTCTGGCTTTTTACAAGTGTACAGTAATATGTATCTGTCACAATGACATGTATCCATCATTGTAGTATGGTACAGAATAAATTCACTGTCTTAAAGGTCCTCTGTACTCTGCCTACTTATCTTTCCTGATCCCTGGACTCTGGCAAACATTGATCTTTTTACTGTCTCCATCATTTTGCACCAACCAATAAGTGAGTTCCTGTTGTTCCACATCCTATCAGCATTTAGTATTCACAGTGCTTTATGCTACAAGCCATTCTAATGGACATGTAATAGTGTCTCTGTTTTAATTTTCTATTTCTTAGTGTGTATGATATGGATCATTTTTTCATATCCTTATTGACCTCTGTATATCTTCTTTGATGAGCTATCTGTTAAGATCTTTAGTCCATTTTTTAATCAGGTTGTTTATTTTCTAACTCTTGAATTTCAAGAATTTTCTTGATATATTTTGGACAACAGTCCTTTATCACATGTCTCTTTTGCAAAATATTTTTTCAACCTGTTTCTTAGCTTCTCATTCTCTTGACATTGTCTTTTGCAGGACAGAAAATTTCAATTTTAAATGAAGTCCAGCTTATCAAATATTTCTTTCAAGGATCTGGTATTTAGTGTTGTATCAAAAAACAAAAATGATCATCATCATACCCAAGGTCATCTAGGTTTTCTCCTCTAGGAGTTTTACCATTTTCCACTTTATATTTAGGTCTGTGGTTCATTTTTAGTCAAGTTTTATGAAGGGTGTGAGGTGTTTTTTGTTGTTGTTGTTTGTTTGTTTGCTTTTGCATGTAGATGTCCAGTTGTTCCAGCACTGTCAACAGACTATCTTTACTCCATTTGACTGATTTAAGTAAACCAGGTGAATAAATCCTGTCCCCCTATACACTGCTTAGCTCTGCTGTTTTACTACAGAGAATGAAGACATTTTCTTATGCTGCCAAGGATACCATCCAGCTTTCAAACAGACTTTCAATTACCTATTAATCACTCTCAGCCTCTACTATAATTGTTTAGAAAGAGAAAGGAAACTACTGTCTTCTGTTGTTCTTGTAGATATTATATCCACCATTTTACTCAAAGGGCCAACACACTGCAAGAGCTAATGCATTCTTTACTGCCAGCATACAAGCCCAATCCATCGTGGGTAGAAGTTTAACAACAGTCCCATCACTTTGTACCAGGGGTTCTCTATGTTCTGCTTACTATTGTGAAGTACTTATTGCCTGACAGACAGCAGGGATCTAAGTCCAACATGCTACCTTATCAACTGCTATCTCACACCACCACTGGCACCAGTTTTGCAGGTTTGTTTCTCCAGGAAGCCAGTTTTTGTTCAGGATTACTGTTGGCATCAACAGCTGGGCAGAGAGGGAAGTCAAACTGAAATGCCAGTTTAATGACAACCTTGACCAATCTTATTAGATTTTTAGTTAAAATGGCCCATCAGAGTCATCCCATCTGAAATAGACTAGTGTTTGTATGCTCATTTGAGGGAGCCTTTGGATGTGAGCCACTTCAGGACAATGGGCAGAGGAGCTCCTAGTAGACGTTATGTTGGTTTTTCTCATTTAGTCCTCACATTAAAAGTTTTTTCATTTATCTATTAATTTATTCAAAACTTTAAATTTGTGAATCCATTTTATATAGAAAATAAACACATTTCAGAGAGGAAAATATCCCATTTGAGCATATAGTGTCTGAAAGGAGTTGCTAATTCAGCTGAGTCCTGAAGGACAACTGGCACACAACACTGCCGTTTCTGCACAAGTACTGAACATATACTTCAAGCTTCACACATTGAAACTGAATCACTTCTGCTTCCTCATCCCTTTGATAATGACTCTGTCTACCAACTTTCGTTCAGGCTAAAATATCTGGAATGGCCCTTGATTACCATTATTCTTACCTGCCCCACATCCAGTCCTTCATGAAATCATGTTGGCTCTACCTTCTACATACAGAAGGAATCCAGCCATCTGTCATCATATCCAGTGCCATCACCATGGATGAGGCACTGTCGTCTCTCACCTGAATTGGTATAGGTCTTCCTGATTCTATTACTAAAAGTTTCCCTGATTGTCTTTAATCTATTACCAATGCATCAATTAGAGTGATGATTTGTCAAAATTCTGCACTGGCCTCTTGTTTCACTTCAGTCCAGTTTAGTTCAGTCATTCAGTCGCGTCCAAATTTTTGCAACCCCATGAATTGCAGCATGCTAGGCCTCCCTGTCCATCACCAACTCCCTGAGTTCACTTCAAAAAAGGTGTCCTTTTCATTATAGGGGACTGGAATGCAAAAGTAGGAAGTCAAGAAAAATCTGGGGTAACAGGCAAATTTGGCTTTATTTCACTTAGAGCACAATTTAAAACCCTCCCCATGGACTAGAAGGTCTAAATGATCGATGTGTTTCTTTCTGTGTGACTTCACTGTCTAATACTCTTGTGGTTTTTCACTCTACTTCCAGGACACCTGTTAGTATATCACAACGATGGATTGGCAATGAGAAAGAAAAACATTTCTGGATGGATCTGAGCAGAAAGGGCTTTGCATGATATAACAAAATGATGGGACATTTTTCTTTTTGAACATATTAGAATATATTGAAATATTTCAAACAAGAAAGTAAAATAATTAGAAACTTGTTTTGAAAGATAATTTGATAGCTCATATCAAAGATGGACCAACAGAATGAAACACAGGAGACAAGAAAGAAAGAGAGCTGTTGCAATAACACAGGTAAAAGAATATAAAAGTCAGAAATACAGTACCAGCAGCAGAGACAGGAGGAGACAATCAGAGCTTCAGGGATACTTAGAGGGATATGATAGATGGCCCTTGAAGTAGCTGAATGTTTTGTACAAAAGATGAGTAAGAGGGATTTCCAGGATCCTGGATAGCACAAATGGAAAGATATGGGCACCATTCATTAGAATAAGCAATAAAGGAAAAGAAACAAGTTAGAAAACAAGATGCTTTCTGTTAGGAATGTGTTGAGTTGAATGTACCAGCTTTTCTTGCAAATGAGATATTTTGGAAAGAAGTTAATCAGACAGTTGAAGTTATAGAATTGAAATTCAGGAGATAGACCAAAGCTGGGTATATAGATATTGGGAGTCAGCTTAGAATGATAATTGAAATTAAAAAGAGAAGCTTGGTTAAGTCAATAGTCAAGTAGAAGTATAAGTAGCAGGTCACTCACTCAAAATTAACAAGAAGTTAATTGAAGTTTGGAGTGCAATTGGATTACCTTAAAAAATAATTTATTTCTTTTAATTGGGGATAATTTCTTCACAATATTGTGGTGTTTTTTGCCATTCATTGACATGAATCACACATGAGTGCATATGTGTCCCGCAACCTGAAACCCCCTCCCACCTCCCTCCCTATCCCATCCCTCTGGGTTGTTCCAGAGCACCAGC
>SJYC01026634.1:0-10972 GCA_006408675.1 Madoqua kirkii
GTACGGTATTATAAAGTAGAATAAAGTAAAAATAAAAATTAAAAGAAAAAAAAAGATACTTGCTCCTTGGAAGAAAAGCTGTGACAAATCTAGTCAACATATTAATTTTTTTATTATTATTATTTTTTACTTTACAATATTGTATTGGTTTTGCCATACTAGTGAACATACTAAAACGCAGACACATCACTTTGCTGACAAAAATTGGTATAGTCAAAGCTGTGGTTTTTCCAGTAGTCACATATGGATGTGAAAGTTGGACCATAAAGAAGCCTGAGTGCCAACGAATTGATGCTTTTGAACTGTGGTGTTGGAGAAGACTCTTGAGAGTCCCTTGGACTGCAAGGAGATCCAACCAGTCAATCCTAAAGGAAATCAACCTCGACTATTCATTGGAAGATGTAATGCTGAAGCTCCTCTACTTTGGCTACCTGATGGGAAGAGCTGACTCACTGGAAAAGATTCTGGTGGTGGGAAAGATTGATGGCAGGAGGTGAAGGGGGCAAAAGAGGACAAGATGGTTGGATGGCATCATTGACTCGATGGACTTGAGCTTGAGGAAACTCCAGAAGAGAGTGAAGCACAGGGAAGCCAGGTGTGCTGCAGTCCACGGAGTTGCAAAGAATCGGACACGACTGAGTGACTAAGCAACAGCAAATCATTCTCAGAAGTAATCTGAGGTCACAAAACAAGTTGCGCAACCTTTGTATTTGTGTGTTGGTATGCTGATTTATTTTCAAACTGTTTTAAATAGGTACACATGTAAGATTTGTTTTCGAGAAGTTGTTTCCTCTTAGTTCTCATTCTTGCAGCATTTTGCCCGTACTCTCATAGTGTACTGTGATTGTTCAATAAAAGTATTAAATTAGTTGTTCTGTCTCTTCCTTCAAACACTGAAGTCCTCCAGGCCAGAGGACTCCTTCCTGCTCATTTTGTATCCACTATACCTAGCACCATATTTGGCACCAAAAAATATTCATTGTATTTTTATCAAATGTATACTTCAGTGTCCTGACTTCATGTCTATCAGTAAGAGTTGTGATCAGAACTCTCTTCTTTCTCACTACAAGGACAAATTCAGGATGCAAAGATCTTTTTTCCTGTCTCTTAAATCAGAATTAGTTTTTTGAGTAAGAGTTGGTTGGTTTATGCATATTGCATAGAGATACTGTAAGTGAAAATAGAATTTGCCCCTGACTTATCTTTATATATTCAAAATGAAATGTCTGTCCCACATTTATTTTATATTTTCCTTGCAATTTATTCTCATCTCTTTCTCAGTATCTCATATGTATAATAATAGAAGTCCTTTCTTGTTCTCCTTTCTATAGCTGCTTTAAGCTACACTGCTTTTAGGAGTCTATTTGTATTCAGAGACTCCAATGGTAAGTAATTTCAACAGGATGAAGCTCTTTAATCCTATTTTATATCTAAAAGGCATGCTCAACACTATCGCCTGCCATCTCTTGAGAATCCAATTTCCTAAGGTTATATTCCTGAGACTGAATGGAAATTTTCAAAACTTAGAGTTCAAAGTTAAGTATCAAATTCAGACAAAGCCCAGACAATCCCAGCTGAGACTGATTTGTGTGGCCATAAACAGCAACAATCTTCCAGTGGCTATTGGTATAATAACTATGATTGCGACTTAACAAAGTCAAGTTTCTCTCCTCTGGGCCCTACACACTTGGACCTGTTTTTCCTAAACAGAATTTGTTGAGAATGTAACATTCACAATAAAAGCCACCAGAACACGATAGCAGACATTCATGTAACTACTAGGTAGCAAAACAGTAGGATGTAATTTCAGAATAAATTCAGTTATAAATCAAAATGCCGTTACTGAGACAACAAACAACGGTTTCTAGGTGGAAACCTCCTGAGTACAGCTAGTGGAGGAAGCTGCTAAATCACCAGCTCCCGACTTTCATGAGCAGCATGCCAGGGTCAAGTGATCTTTTCTAAGCCATTGTTTTTTTTTTGGTCCATGCGATACAGAGATGAAGAAATAATTGTGATTTTTTATGTAAATGTAATGAAAATTTAAGAACTATATAAATCCAACAGGTAAAACGCCCTTAAGCTGCTGGTTTACTGAAGCTTCCAGCTCAGTGTTAATTCTAAAATCACTGATGGGCCAAGACACTTAGTAATTCCTTGCCAGCACCCTCACTACCTATTGGATTTTAAAATTACTTTTGGGAAATCGAGTGAAAAATTTACCCCCAGCAATGAGTTATTAATTATTCTATATGTCTTTTTTTTTAATTGAGAATTTCCAATGCTGTAATGGTAATAGATTAATGCAGACTTTTATTTCTGGGTCATATGGAAAGTCAGAATTAAAATCACGTGCCTTTCAGTGAAATCGGTATAGATGAATTCAGGAATTACATACCACAAGGAGCCAGCTTTCATTCCTGAAAGTCCAGGAATGAGATGTAGGCCAATACATGCAAATCTACCAAATATCAACTTACTCTAGTCCTACAGCTTCTCAGAAAACTCTTAAACTAAATACAATGGAAAGAGGGAAATAAAAATTAAGATAAAAGAATTTAATAAGAAGGTTGTAGAACATAAAATAAGTAAGACTGTGATTTTTTTTTTCCTGACAAGGTTGCAAAAATACTCTAACTTCCAAATATGCAGACTCTCCTCCCTCAGAAGTTTGAATCATCTAAGAGATGGAAAAAAATATGTCATTTCTGTAAGTCCCATCTTAGACATAATAGGACTGATGAAGGGGGCTTGTTTATGCACAGTCCAGAAACTGTTGGTCTTTGCTCATAATGCATCCTGTGCAAAGAACTCTGCTGCCCTCTGCTGTCGCTGAAGGTAGAGGACACAGAAGAAAAGAAAACTCGGGCACCTGTGAATGGGAGAGCATGGGAACTCCTTGGTATTGGCAGCTTCCCTGGTGGCTCAGATGGTAAAGAATCTGCCTGCAAATGCAGGGGACCTGGCTTCCATCCCTGGGTTGAGAAGATCCCCTGGAGAAGGAAATGGCTGCCCACTCCAGACTTCTTGCCTGAAGAATCCCATGGACAGGGGAGCCTGGCAGACTACAGTCCATGGGATCACAAAGAGTTGGACATGACTGAGTGACTAACTTTCACTAGAAGGCCAGGCAAGTCAACGCCCCTTCTGAGGGAAAAGACCCTTGTAAACATCCTTGAGCTACTGTTCCAGTTCTTCACTCTAACTGGATACAAATGAAGAAGTAAGGAAGTAACTAAGGCAGCTTTGAAATGTGAAGGCCGGGAGATCAAAGTGAGCAAATTTATTTATTTTTTAAAATTGGGCATTATCCAAAAAGTTGATTATAAGAAAACACAAGAACCAATTCCATCTATCCATCCACATATATTCACAGTAATAGAACAACACAGAGGATATATTGCCAGTTCAACATGCTATGAAAAAGAATAAAACAGGGTAAGGATATGTAGAGTGGTAAAAATACTGTATCGTAAAGTGTTTGGGGAATATTCCTCTGAAGAAGTCAAGAATGCGATTAAGAAACAAGCCATGGGGAAATGTGAGGAAAGCATGTTCTAGGCTGAGGAGACAGCCACTGCAAAGGTCCTCTGGTAGGAACATGTTGGTGTGTTGTAGGAGAAACAAGGATGACTAAAGTGCAGTAACTGGCAAAGTGACAGTGAGGCTAGAGAGGATGGCAGAGTTCAGACTGTCGGGTGGCACTAGCTAATAATCATATAATGTGAGCCACATAAGCAATTTTAAAGTGTCTAGTAGCCAGGTTTAAAAAGAACAAAGGGAAATAGATGAAATCAGTTTTCATCATGTATTTTGTTTAACTCAATATATCTAAAACAGTGTGTAACCAATATAAGAAAGACTGTGATATTTTACTTTTTTCTGTACTAAATATTTCAAATTCTATCTTACATCATGATACCTCATTTGATTTAGCCATAGGTCAAACCTCCATAGTCAAATGTAGCCATGGTTCCATTAAAATTTTTTTTCTCTAGGTATATTTTAATGTTTAAATACTTTTTGAATTTAAGATCATTTTGTTACGTTTTAGAAGTGACCTAGTGACGATTGCCAAATAATTTCTATAGAATTCAATGGAGAATAAATGAGCAGGAAACCTTGCAGCTCAAAGGGATTCTAAGCTAACCTTGATTCAGTACCCTGGGTTTCCTTCAGCTGGTCTACCTTGGGAACAGGTGGGTGGATTAAGTATGATAGTGGAATGTTTAGGTAGGAATAGTTTTTTTTTTAATATACTTGACATTTAACATTATGTTTTAGGTGTACTGCATAGTGATTTGACTTTTCATATTTTACAAAATTACTCAGTAAATCTCGTTATCATCTACTCCTGTACAAAGTTACTACATTATTATTGAACATATTTATTTTTCTGTTTATTGTATCCCTGTGGCTTATTTATTTTGTAATTGGAGGTTTGTACCTCTTTAACCCACTACACCTATTTCATCCAACTCCCTACCCCTCACATTAGCAACCACCTGTTTGTTCTTTGCACCTTCAGGTCTGTTTTCATTTTGCTTTGTTTGTTATATTAGATTCCACATATAAGTGAGGTCACATGTTTGCCTTTCTCTTTTTGTCTCTTATTTTACTCACATGATATCCTGTAGATCCATCCATGTTGGCAAAAATGGCAAAATTTCTATTTTAATAGCTGAGTAGTGTTCAGATCATTATGGGGCTTCTCTGGTGGCTCAGTGGTAAAGAATCTGCCTGCCAGTGCAGCAAATGCAGGTTTGATTGCTGGGTCGGGATGATCCCCAGCATAAGGAAATGGCAACCCACTCCATTACACTTGCCGTGGACAAAGAAGCCTGGTGGGCTACAGTCCATGGGGTCACAAAAGAGTCATACATGATTTAATGACTAAACAACAACAGCAATATTCCATTATACATATGGACCTCATCCTTTCGTCTCTTGATGGGTACTTAGGTTGCTCCCATATCTTGGCTGTTGTAAATAATGTTGCAGTGAACATTGGGTTACACTATCTTTTGAATTAGTGTTTTTGTTTTCTTTGGATAAATACCCAGAAGTCAAATGACTGGATTATATCGTAGAACTGTTTTTAATTTTTTTGAGAAACCTCCATACTCTTTTCTATGATGGCTGCACCAATTTACAGTCTCACCAAGAGTGCACAGGTTTCCCTTTTCTTCATATTCTCACTAGCACTTGGCATTTGCTGTCTTTTGGATGTAACCATTCCTACAGATGTGAGGTGGTATCTTACTGTGGTTGTGATTTGCATTTCCCTGATTTTTAGTGATGTTGAGCATCTACCCATTTGTCTTTTTCCATTTGTCTGTCTTCTTTAAAAAAACATCTGTTCAGATACTCTGTCCATTTTTAATTGGGTTATTTTTCTGATATTCAGTTATATGAGTTCTTTGCATATTTTGGATATTAACTTCTTATCAGATACATTGTTTGCAAATATCTTCTCCCATTTGGTAAGCTGCTTTTACATTTGTTGATGGCTTCCTCACTGTGCAAGAGCCTTTTACATTGATGTAGTGCCATTTCTTTATTTTTGCTTTCACTTCCCTTTCCTAAAGAGGCAGATCCAAAAATATAAATATATGTTGGTAAGACCAATGGCAAAGGCCATACTGCCTCTGTCTTCTGGAAATTTTATGGTTGAACTCTTAACCAGACAGATTGCATGTTTCTATCATTTAGTTCTTTTTCTGAGGTTTTATCTTATGCTTTTATTTGCAACATCTGTTCCCTGATTTTACCTAATTCTCTGATTTTGTGTGTATTAGGTAGGTCTCTTGTATCTCCCAATCTTAGAAAAGTGGCCTTATGTAGGAGATGTCCTGTGTTACCAGCAGCCTGCTCCCCTCTGGCCACTGGAGCAGTGTGCTCTGGGATGCACCTGTGTGACCGTGCACCCTTGTTCAGTGACCGTCGTGTGCACTGCTAGGCAGGGCTGGCCGCTGGCCCTCTTGGCTGCAGTGCCCTGCTTTGTGCTGTGGCTGCAGGTCCGCTGGAGATCAGAGCAGACCTCTTGCACAACAGCCCAGTGGCATGTGACTGCTGCAGGCCCACTGGTGCACAGGGCAGGCTTCTCACGTGGTCAGCTGCACAGCCCTGCAGACGCCGTTGCTTCTGGCCCGTTGGTAGTCAGGGCCAGGTTCCCACGTGGCTGGCCACATGGTCTGCTCGCCCACAGCATCTTCAGGCTCACAGTCTGGGGAGCCCAATGTGGGACTCAAGACTCTCACTTCCTGGGGAGGACCTTTGCGGTTGTGACAGTCCTCCCATTTGTGATCACCAGCCCCAGAGTGTGACTAAACCACATCTCTGTCACTCCTACCTGTCATGTTGAGGCTGCTTCTTTATATCTTTAGTTGTGGAGTTTCTTTTCTGCTAGTCTTTACATTGTTCGCATAAATAGTTGTTCTATGAGTAGCTTTAATTTTTGGTGTGCCCTTGGGAGGAGATAACTACAGGTCTTCCTAGTTGACGGTCTTGGGCAGACTTTTCAGGAATAAATTACATTCAAGTTCATTAGAGGTCATTTATGGACCATTGCAGCGATAGGGCCAGAAAAATGTAAAAGACACACACACACATTCAGTCACTCACTCATTCACTCAGTTATTCCCCTACCCCAGCTTCAACCAGCCCAGTTCTATCAGAGGATGTTTAGTATAATGGTTAGGAGCTTGTGTGCTGGATTCTGACTCCTAATGCTGATACTTATTCCGACTCCTAAATCTGATACTTATTAGCTTTGTGACTTTGACTGCCTTTCTTACCTTTTTTGTGCCTCAGTTTTCTTATTTGCAGTGGAAGGTGGTTGTGAAGATCAAATGAGTTAATGTCAGAAGCTTAGACCCTAGTGCTTGATGTATAATAAATGTTGAATGGTGATAACTGTCTGTGTGGGGCATCTCTTCCTGTCACTGTAAAATCCTCTCAGCCTTACCTCTTATCTCACCAGCCACTACTTGTGACAGCTCTGTGCCAGCTTTAACATGTACAGTGGCACAGTTTTCCATCTGGGCCACAGCCCTGTACCTTTTTCTTTCAGCCCTTGGGTTTCTAAGAAGCCACATCATGGGGTACCCTCAGCAACCTGCTTGGTACTCAAAATCTTCTCATCCCAGAAATGCAAAGAAGTTCATCTAGTGGACCATCTTTGACCTAGGTGAAATGGAAACAAAAGAAAAATATTTCTTTTCTTTTCTTTTCTTCTTCTTCTTCTTCTTCTTTTTTTTTTTTTTGCTCCTAGGTGGACAATTTTAAAACATGTTTTATGAGCTTTTTCAGAAGGTTTGGAATTAAGCACCAGTTGCCTGCAGAGGAGGCCAAGCCCATATAGAAACTTCCTCCCTACTTCCCTCCTGTTTGTTCACTGGGATCGCCTTCCCAAATAAACTATGTGCACTTGAAAGCTTGTCTTTGGCTCCACTTTCAGGGGAACCCAGGATAAAACACTACTGTTTTTAATTTTCTTAGCTTTGACTTTAAAAATGGTTACCCAGTTACTCACATGGTATGTCTGTTTACAGAGTGGCTTGACTCTTGTCTTGTCTTTAGGCTCTTGAACCTCTTTTCTGTGGTATCTCCAGTCTCATTCCTTTTATTGATTCCTTCTGCATATCCTCTACATCCTGGAGAGACCTTTTGCCTCATGCCACTGCCCAAGTTCTTGATAGAGGAGTCTACCTTTGCTGCTATCATATTTATTCAGCTCTCATTCATCCATCTCCTCCCCTGCTCTGAAGCCATTCTCACAACTGACCTGTCAAGTGACAACTCCAGTCACTTAGAAGAAATAAAGTGGAACTGTTAAGCTGTGGCAGGATGAGTTATTATAAAACCTGAATTCATTCTGCAAAGAGGTTTGTGAATAATGAGAATAAATATACTCATATTAATTAACATGTAATGATTTATATGCATTCTCATTTAATACTCAAAACAAGCCTGTTTTGTAGTTGAGAAAATAGATTCAGAGAAGTTAAATTTTCAACAAACACACAGCTAGACTGTGCAGTGTGTGTGTTAGTCAGTGGTGTCTGACTGTTTGCAATCCCATGGACTGTAGCCCATCAGGCTCCCCTGTCCATGGGATTCTTCAGGCAAGAGTACTGGAGTGGGTTGCCATTCCTTTCTCCAGGGGATCTTCCCTGAACCAGGAATTGAACCCCAGGTCTTTTGCACTGCAGGCAAATTCTTTACCATCTGAGGCACCAGGGAAGCCCCAACCCATGTAGAACTAGGACTTGAATCCAGGTCTGTCTTCTTAGATACTCAGCTCTTACTCCATTAGAACGCTGTTTAGCGATGACTTCTGTGCTTGTCCCTGGTCCTAACGCTGTCTGTAGTTCTCAGCACTGAGATGTGTAAATTTTTTTTTCCCACTGGTTTAAAAAGCAGGAGTGAAAGGAATCCCATTATATAGTGACAGAAAGTATATTTTAAAATTACATAGGGCTTTGGATTAAGGAAAAAAGGAAACTGACTACTCATGGATACAGATTTTCTGTGTGGTGTTGAAAATATTCTAAAATTGATTATGGTGACTGTCACAAAGCTCTGTGAATATGCTAAAACAGCAACAATAATGAATTCTACACTTCCAATGGGTGGATTTATCAGTATCTGGATTCTATGTCAAAAACGGTGATTGAAAAAATACTCACTAGAATTTTTACCAAATCTATTGGATAACCACATACAGCACATGTGTAGGAACTGGTCAGTAATGCCGCTGTTACTCCTAATATTCACAACCAGTAATTTTTTTCATAAAATGTTGCTTGGTTTTCACTTGTATATGTTTGTGGGCTGGAGAATTGGGGGTTCCAGAAAGTATTCCTTTTCAGATTGTTGCTGATCTGGCACAAGGTTACCGAGCCCCATGACTAGGAAGCCTGCAAGCAGCTCTGGGTGCAGCCACCCTCTTCTGCTCCTTTAAAAGTAAGAAAGATCATCAGCATCTGAAAGAAAACAGCATGGAATCCTGTGAATGCCTGCCTTTGATGTGGCCTTACTTACAGACCCACATCCAGATGTCCCAGGCAATTACAATGACCACTTTGCCTCAAATATGTTCTTCTTGTCCTAACTCCCAACAACAAAAGGGACTAGAAAAGTAAACTGTAACTAAGTTCCACAAACCAGTATCCTGTTCTTAACCTTCCAGGAGATGTTGACTGTAGGGAAGCTGTGCAGTGGGGAAAATGCCATTCAGCTTTGAAAAACGTAGACTCACAATGAGCCTCAGCTCACCTGAGGCAGAGACATCCAACAAAAGAAAGATGATTAGCGTGGTAGGACCATTGACCGTTAACTGTCGGCATCTACTGACCCTATTTTAATATCTTGATTAATTTCACCCTGAACATCGAAGAGGAGGTGGATTTCCCCCTTCTCTCCACCTGTGACCTTATTAAGTGCTGATCACTTAGGGGTTTCTCCTGTCCTAAACAACTCACATCCTCAACATTTTTTTTTCCTTTTCTAATCCACAAAACTAAAGCTGATGTGTGTCACAGCACAGGGGAGTCTCTTTCTCAGCTTTCCCTGCTTCCTCAGCTTGTAGAAGAGAAACCAGAACTGTAGGTAGCTTTCTCCAGATTCCTCAGTCCTAAGGAGAAACTCTAATCTACATAGGAAAGAATGCCTTATAAATCTACATGATAAAACACCAGAGAAAGGATAAAGGGAAAATTGGGAGAGGAAAAAGCTGGATACTCTAAGGAGAAATGGCCACTCCTATATTCCTGAGCTTTGTTCTTTGGGCCATGGGTCTATTGCCTCTGTTTAATACATTGCCTTGAGACTCACCACATGGGTCAAGAATTCTCCTTGGATGTTCCCACTGAGAGAGGACCCCTTAGATATGTTTTTAAGAACAGTTGGTGGTACATTTAGACGGTAAGCAGAGGGTTTTAAAATCCTGGGGACAGAATATAAGGACATTGCAGTTTACCTAAAGGAAAGTAAACTTTTTCCTTAGTTAACACAAATCAGATTTTCTAAATGAATAGCATTCGACAGAACTAGTGACAGCTTGTTTTGCAAAGTACTAACTAAATTGATAAAACTTTAACAATAGAGGTGGAGTAAGTAGACAGAACTATTTTTTGGAGAAGGATTTCAAGATTCCTCAATATACAGGAATTCTAAAAGTCCTTCTGCTCCTAGTTTCTATTGAGAAAAATTTAGAGCTCTTGGGGAGAGAGAAGGTCTGAACACAAAAGCTTGACTTACTTCTTAGCTCTGGGACTCTAGGCAGGCTAGTTTACCTCACTAATCTTCCCCTTCTTAATGGGTGGTGAAAAAAAATATTTTACTTGGGTTTCCCACAACACTATTAGTGTTTTGGTTATTACATGTATCTACTACTAATAAGTATATATTTATCTACTTATACTACTGATAAGTAGTAGAAGTTATGTATATATATATATATTTACCATATGTAAAAAAGGAAGGGAGAAATAGCAGCATCTATTAAGTGCACCTAAGTAAGGAACTGTCATTATCCCATTTTATAGATCAGCAAGTTGGCTCTCAAAAAAAATCACTAAGTGATGCCAGGTCAAATACCTAGAAAGTGCTAGGACTGGTTCAAACCCAGTCTGTTTCCTTTCAAAGTCTCTTTCTTCCAGTGGTCACTTTTCTTTTTATTAAATAGTGAAGTATTCTACAGGTACAGTGTTATTTAGATCACCGAATTTTCACTTGATAATTTCTGCTTTGTCAGATGAAATTTTTGTGTAAAAATCAGGAGTTCCGTTTCTTAAAAAAACTTACTGAAGTTTTCATGTGTCTACACCATTTATAAATAGCTGAAGCAGTCTTGTTGAAGATTCAAGTGAATCTTTGCCTGTCTTGTAGCATTTCAAGTTAACCTTCTCATCTGTAACTGAAAATATAATAAATGTTTAAACTCAACCTGGGTTTTTGATGTGAAAAA
>SJYC01026637.1:0-34362 GCA_006408675.1 Madoqua kirkii
CAAAAAAAAAAAAAAAATGGGCCAATGAGCTAAACAGACATTTCTCCAAAGAAGACATACAGATGGTTTAAAAACACATGAAATGATGCACAACATCACTCATTATCAGAGAAATGAAAATCAAAACCACAATGAGTTACCATCTCATACCGGTCAGAATGGCTGCTATCCAAAGATCTACAAGCAATAAATGCTGGAAAAGGTGTGGAGAAAAAGGAATCCTCTTACACTATTGGTGGGAATGCAAACTTGTACAGCCACTATGGAGATTCCTTAAAAAACTGGAAATATAACTGCCATATGACCCAGCAATCCCACTGCTGGGCATACACACCGAGGAAACCAAAATTAAAAGAGACATGTGTACCCCAGTGTTCGTTGCAGCACTGTTTATAATAGCCAGAACATGGAAGCAACCTAGATGTCCATCGGCAGATGAATGGATAAGAAAACTGTGGTACATACATACACATGATGAAATATTACTCAGCTATTAAAAAGAATAGATTTGAATCAGTTCTAATGAGGTGGATGAAACTGGAGCCTATTATATAGAGTGAAGTAAGTCAGAAAGAAAAACACCAGTACAGTATATTAACATGTATATATGGAATTTAGAAAGATGGTAATGATGACACTATATGCAAGACTGCAAAAGAGACACAGATGTAAAGAACAGACTTCGGACTCTGTGGGAGAATGCGAGGGTGGGATAATTTGAGACAATAGCATTGAAACATGTATACTCTAATATGTGAAATTGCCAGACCAGGTTTGATGCATGAGACAGTGTGCTCAGGGCTGATGTACTGGGATGTAGAGGGATGAGATGGGGAGGGTGGTGGGAGGGAGGGTCAGGATGGGGAACACATGTACACCCATAGCTGATTCATGTGAATGTATGGCAAAAACCACCACAATATTGTAAAGTAATTAGCCTCCAATTAAAATAAATTTAAAAAAAGCAGCCAATATACCCACTATTTAAAAACTTTTGTTGAAACACTTAATGTGTTTCCTGCTTGCAGTTTATTATATATTTTATTACTTGTAATTCACATATACATTTAACTTTTATTCTGTTTTTTCCCCCTTTACATTAGTTGTAAGTGGTTTTCTGTTTGTTTGTTTTTGGTTTTGTTTTTTTTTTCATTTTGCTTCCTGGTCTTTATAACTACCATTGATGCTAACTACTTATTTTCCAGAAGTGGACATACCACATCTTACTTTACATTTCCTCTATTTGCCATTCAGTTTGTATTCATTTCTTTGCTATAAGGTGAGTGAATAAAAAAACAGCTTTGTATATGTACTTTTTCTTATATTAGGGATTATTTCGTCCACCAGTTGGTAAAAAAAAAAGTGTTAACGCTGTGTCAAATATTATGAAACATTTTCTAATGTTGGTGAATTTTGCCAAATTTCCTTCCGTAGGAGTTTCTCTGTCACTTTGTTAAGTATTGTGTAGCCAAGTATTAATAGCTCTCTCTTCACTGCCACTAACATTATGTCCACAGGATTTTCTGCAGACCCCCAAATGTGCAAATTCACCCTAAGCCTTTGAGAAATTGGCCATGTGCCATTAACAGAATGAGAGCAAGCATGAAATTGGTTATAAACAGGTGCATTGCACAATTGATTATCCAAGCCTCTGTCTCTTCTATAATTAATCATAGGCTCTTTACAAGAGTCATGTTGCAGAGGAAACCCACCACTTACAGAGCCAGGAAGGCACCTGGATCAGGACAGAGGGTAAAGATGAGCAGAGGCAGAAAAAACAGAATGTCATTTCAGAGCAAGTTGGTTCCTGTGGGCCTGGGGACTTCACATCATGAAAGTGCCCTGAACTGCTTCCTGTCTGAGAATTTAAATCATCAGACTACACACCTAGTCTTTTAGGGGGGTCTGTAATTGCTGAGGGAACCAGTTTCCTGGGCCAGGTCCATTAGACGTTGTAAGTAAATTTTGGGAAACGGCCATGCAACCCTCACCAAGGGTTTTCTATAGGGTACTTTCATAACAGTAGAGTTTGGTTATTGGCCCAAGGATTCCACCTAGCCATAGCCATGCATGTTATATGGGAGCCCACAGACTTCTTTCAGGCTAAGAAAGAAGGTGATTTTCTTCTTACGATGTGAAACTGAGTCTAAGACCCAGTTCTAGGTGGTCCACCAGAAACAAATGGTAATGTTGAATTGAACAGCTGGCATCTTTTGCAACATGAACTCTCAGGGAGACAAGCTTAAAGCAAATCACCAACTCGCATAGCATTCTAATTTCTGACAGATGTATTAATCACAAGTTTTTATTTCCATAGGCCTACACCCTCACCTCATTCCTGCGTCCATAATTTATGTGCTTAATTCGTAGTTCACATTGGTGAAATATGCAGGGTAGATTTAGAATTTAGAATTGGAATTTCTGAGTCTTTAAAGTCATTACATTCTCATGTGTTTTTCATATTCAGTCCAGAAAAATTCTGTATTTCTACCATTAATATGTCACTCTTTCCTTTTCCTCAGAGTTCGAAAGATATGTGCCCTGTATTTTTCTTAGCATTACAGCTTTTTTGAGAAGATTCTTGTAATTCATCCATTAATTCCCATTGTTTGTGAAAGGTCTTGTCCATCATTCCTCATGTTTTCAGAACCCACATTAAATCTATACCTTTGTATATATTTGAATTTCTTCTTCAACAGTCCTTTTCTATACCTTTTTTCTTTTTCACTTTGAACTTTTTCATATCTATGTTTCATATCTGCCAACACAGAATTCTTTTCAAACTCTAACATTATAGTAGTAATCACTATAGTAATATTTTAAAGACACTTCAACTTATATTTTATTCATTTATTGCCCTTTTTTTATCATGTACTTTCTTTGTTCCCTGCATGTTGCTGAGCACTAAGGAGCCAGTGGTGAACAAAAAGTAATTGTCTCTCTGTTTTCATGAAATTCATTGTCTTGTAGGGGCCAGATAAGTAGATAAGACTAAGACTTTTTAAAAATTGTAACTACCATAAATATTCTGAAGAATGGGTAAAGGATGCTGGGAGGGTGTATGAAAAGAGGATATAATCTGGTTTGAAAAGTCAGGGAAGTGAGTTTGAGAAAGTGACACTGAGCTGAGACAGAAAGGATAAATAGGGGTTACATTTGTGAGTGAGGGAGGGGAGGGAGATAAGAATGTTCCAGACAGAGGGAAGAGTATGTGCAAATCTTATCACTGGAGCAGAGAGTGTCCATGACTCTGAACAAAGGCCACTGTGACTGAAGTACTTGAGGAGTGGAGTGTGATAAGAGGTAAAGTTGGTGAAGAAAGCAGTGGCCATATTAATATTTGTCTTCATCCTAGGAGCAGTTACATTAATTTCAGTTATCACTGTCTTAGAGCAGCAAATGTTGATCATTTATAACCATTAAGATTCATTATCTCTGTTATCCATTGTGCAGTATTCAACAAGTCTGAATTCAAATACCTGTATGGCCTAGTGGAGTTACCGGTGTTATTCTTTTTGGCATGTGATCTTTCTTGCCCTTGATTTTGAAAGTATTATTTTAAAGTATCCAGTAATGCTTTCTGATTCTATATTTTCTCTACCTAATCATCTGCTCTAGTGGTGCCTGGCACAGTGCTTCATGCTTAGCCAGTGATCAGTAGATGCTTGCAGGGTGGCAAGGGAGAAAGAATGAGCTTGAGGTTGCCAGAGGCCTTCTAGAATGCAAAATGCAAAGGCCTCTCAAGAAGTCATTGAGAGAGCCATGTGCTAGTATCTCACAAATTTCTTTCTTTTTTTAAAAAAAAAAAAACACACTTAGAAAAGCTGAAATGATTGTATGCTAATTTGAACAGTGAGATTGTTTAAGAAAAGACCTTTTTTTTTTGACTGCACCTCAAGAGGTGGAATTCTAGGTCCCTAACCAGGGATCAAACTCAGGCCTCAGCAGTGAAAGTGCAGAGTCCAAATGACTGGCCCACCAAGAATTCCCAAGAAAATTCAATTTTTTTATGTCCTCCGAGAGCTGGAATCCACTGGTTATGCTTTGTTCTTTCTTCAGTCCTGGAGGAAAAAAACAACTGATTTTTCAAATAGTAATTTGTTCCTCCCTTTGCCATGTTTAAAATTCTTATGATTCCTCAGACAGTTTCTTCTGAAAAAAGCTGTCCTCTTCTACCCTGGCCAGCCCCGGTGGGTTCACCTTTACATGCTCTGGGAATAAGATACATGAATGTTTCTTCACTGGGAACAAATTTGTGATGCAAAAAAAGAGAAAGAGAGTGGATCTATGAAAACTGTTTCAAACTGAAGCATCAGTTCAGTTCAGTTGCTCACTTGTGTCCGACTCTTTGCAACCCCATGAATCGCAGCACGCCAGGCCTCCCTGTTCATCACCAACTCCCACAGTTCACCCAGACTCACATCCATCGAGTCCATGATGCCATCCAGCCATCTCATCCTCTGTCGTTCCCTTCTCCTCTTGCCCCCAATCCCTCCCAGCATCAGAGTCTTTTCCAATGAGTCAACTCTACACATGAGGTGGCCAAAGTACTGGAGTTTTAGCTTCAGCATCATTCCTTCCAAAGAAATCCCAGGGCTGATCTCCTTCAGAATGGACTGGTTGGATCTCCTTGCAGTCCAAGGGACTCTCAAGAGTCTTCTCCAACACCACAGTTCAAAAGCATCAATTCTTCAGTGCTCAGCCTTCTTCACAGTCCAGTTCTCACATCCATACATGACCACTGGAAAAACTATAGCCTTGACTAGACGGACCTTAGTCGGCAAAGTAATGTCTCTGCTTTTGAATATACTATCTAGGTTGGTCATAACTTTTCTTCCAAGGAGTATATTTCCCTCTAAATTATTACTTCTTCTTCAGTTGACTTCTGCTTTCTAAAATGATTCCCCTCTTTTCAAACCCACTATGTTGCCATTATCTGGGTTGGGTGTTGACCAATGTAATCAGAGTTGACAGTACACAACCTGATTTGAATATACCTCCTGTCATAGAAATGTGAAACTGTGAAACATCAAACAGCATTGTGATAAATCATTCACTCCTGTGTTGGAGATAATTGTTTCCTCAGAGTAGTAGAAGGCTTTATAATAACTTGGCTAAAACCCAAGAAGCTCGTTAGGTTCATTTCAGATCTGCAGAGCTTCACAGAACAGTTTCAGTGTACAGGATACTGTCATATGTGAGAAGCCGACAGGTACTATTGCAGCCCTCACAAATCCCATGCACAAATGTAATTATCATTCAAAGCAGATCTGGTATTTACTATAGTAATCAAACACATGGAAAGCTTTGGGAATGAATGTGAAAGAACTCTGTAGAGAAGGTTAACAGTTGGTGTCTTATGTTTTGACCTAATTTGTTTAATCAGCACATCTGTTGAGGGCCAAGTCCTGTTCTGGGTGCTGAAAATAGGAAGATGGGAAATTTCTTGCCTTTGAGAAGCTCACAGGCTAGTGATGAAGACATAAATAGATCACTGTCAGGAAATGTGGCAGCTGTAGCATTAGAGTATGTGTGAATTGTAAAGAAGCACAATGGAGGAGGACTGGAGCCTAGAGTAGAGCTTAGGTCATTTCTCAATATAGTTATTAGGAACTGGATCCTAAGCAATGAATGGATAAGGGACAGGACAGGTCTCGATAAGGACACCGAGAGCAGTGGGAAGTGAGTGTGTAAAGACACAAAAGAGTAGAAAGTGTCTTGTTTGAGGAATGACTAATCATTCTGCATTCCAGAACTACACTCTACCAGCAGGAGGAAATGCTAAACAAGTTGTTTGTAGGAAAGTTATAAGCAGACCTAAGAAATTTGGATATTATAGGGCATTATGTGTCATTGAAAATTTCAACCAGTGTCATGATCAAATACACTTTAGAAGAAGCACAAAAGAGAGGGATCTGGAGGCAAGAGACCAAAATCCGAGGCACATGCTGTGACCAAGCAAGAAGAAGTGAGGGCAGGGCTAAAGTTAGAGGGGCAGTGTTGCTGCCCACCTGTGCAGTATCCCATGCAGGCAGAAGAGAGAAAGGTGTTCTGCTGTTGTTCCCTTTCTGAACTGGCTGCTGTAATATATACATTTAGAATGTAACATGTTAGATTGCTCAGAGATTTGATCAGTGTTGTTAAATTGAACTGAGTTAATTTTCTAAAGGAACCAGAATCAAACACAACTAATCATGGACATCAAGATTTTCATTTATCATCTGCAAAATGGGGATAATTATAGGACCTTCCTTGTAGGGCTGACCTGATAATTAAATGAGATAATGTCTGCCAAGCATCTGACTCTGTGCTGACCCACAGTAAACACATAGTAAGTGTTATTTATCATTACTAATGGAGAGTTAATAAGCATCTAGTCTGAGCCATTGAATACTAAACCAGACAATAGAGATAAAGTCATGAAGAGAATGAGGCTTCCCAGGTGGCTCAGTGGTAAAGAATCCATCTGCCAAGCAGGAGACCCAGTTTTGATTGCTCAGTTGGGAAGATTCCCCTGGAAAAGGAAATGGCAACGCACTCCAGTATTCTGCCTGGGAAAATCCCATGAACAGAGGAGTCCATGGGATTCTGACAAAATCCATTTATCCATGGGATTTTGTTCTTGGTGGGCTATAGTCCAACAACTTAGCAACTAAACAGCAACAGCATGAAGAGAACAGAGAACTACTCTTCTTAGCCTCATAGTCTACTTGGAGAAAACAGTACATAAAGAAATTATTACAAGAATGGGACAAATTGAAATAAAGGGTATGGGGAAGGTGTTAGAAGTTACGCAAAAGAATGTTCACCCTCTGACTAGAAGGACAAGGTGAAAGAGTTTCGGGAGAAAAGGCCATTTGCACCTGAGCACAAAGACTACATGAAGAAGGCATCCCAAGCAGTAGAACAGAGCCTTTGTACACAAAGCAGATTCTTTGAACCAGCAGCATCAGAATCAGCAGCATTTGAAATGTGTTATTAATATAAATGCAGATTCTTGAAGCCCACCCACACCTAGAATCTGCATTTTAGCAAAAGCTCGAGTGGCTTGTGTCTATGTTAAAGCTTGAGAAGCGGTACAGAGATGTAGTCATGAATATTAACTTGATCACTATAAAATGCGTTATTTGCTGAATCCAAATGACTTATTTAAAAAATTAAAATATAATGGGTGAAAAATTGGTATTTTCCCTTTCATAATTAATTTTTGAACTAGAGTATGTTTCAAAAGGAACCTATATGCCTAACTAACCAATGGATCAGAGAAGTTCCCAGGGAAATTAGAAAATCCTTAGATGAATGAAAGTAAAAAATAACTTATTAAACTTCTGGGAGACTGCTAAAGGAGTTCCTAAACTATAACATAGGCATTTATTATAGCTGTAAATGCCTATGTTAGAAGAAAGGTCACAAGTCAGTAACATAACTTTCTGTATTAAGACACTGTGGGAAAAAAGAGCTAACTAAACCTAGACCTAGCAAAAAGAAGGAAATTATGAAGAACAGAATGAAAATTAATTTTAAAAAGAATAGAAAAACAATACAAAAATTGTTGAAACAAAAATTTGATTCTTTGAAAAGATCTATAAAATTGATGTGTCTTTTGCTGGAATGATCAGAATGATCAGAAAAAGAGAGAAGACTCAAATTTCTAAAATAAGGGATGGTTGCAGAGAGTCAGATGACTAAGCCATTAAGCACAGCACAGGAATGATCAGTAAAGTTCAGGGAACACAGTAGATATATAATAAGTAAAATGTTAAATAAGTGAGTGAAAAATGAGGTACCATAAAAATTAAGGTAATTAATGCTATCATAATATTAGAGTTTTAAAATGATTCTCTGTTATCAAATGGATGTGAAAATTTGAAGTAAATGAAAGAAAAATTCCATGGGACAAGATTATTGGAGAAAAACCTCAGAAAAACCATGGGACAGGATTATTGGAGAAAAACCTCAGAAAAACCTCAGATAAATATATTCTGGGATGTAGATCCTTATTAGTGTGCAACAGATTTAACATTGTTAAGATGACAGCACTCCCCAAACTGATTTTCAGATTCAACAGAATTTTTATAAAAATCCCAATTGGATTTATTTTTTACATAAATTGAGAAACTCAAAATGAAAAAGACTCAAGAATACCCAACCAAATAATCTTGAAGAAGAGCAAAACTGTTGAAGTAATACTTGCCAATTTCAAAACTCACTACAAAGCTACAGTAGTGTGGTATTGGCTTAAGGATAGACATAGAACAATAAAACAGAATTGAGAGTCCAGAAAGAAACCTTATATGTATGGTCAGTTTATTTTTGTTGTGAGTGCTAAGATAATTCAACAGGGGAAAATAAAATAGTCTTTGTAAGAAAGGGTTCTGGGACAACTGTATATTCACATACAAAAAAAATGACATTGGACCCCTTCCAAAATGAACTCAAAGTGGATTCTTGACCAAAATATAAGAGTAAACAGTGTTATAAGAAAATGTAGGACTTAACCTTCACAACCTTGGATCAGGTGGTTTATTTGATATGACATTAAAAGTACAACTGACAAGGGAAAAAGATAAACTGGACTTCATTAAAATTAATTTTTGCACATCAAAGGGCGCTTATTTAAAAAGTGAAAAGACAATCCAGAAAAGGATATAATATACTTATAAATTTTACACATATAAAAAATGATCAGAGGGGATTCCATGGTGGTAAAGAATCTGCCCTCCAGTGAAGGAGACACAGGTTCAACTCCTGGTCCAAAAGGATGTCTTATGCTATGGAGCAACTAAGCCTGCACACCACAACTATTGAATCTATGTTCTAGAGCCCAGGAATCACAACTATTGAGTCCACACACAGCAACTGCTGAAGCCCTCATGCCCTACAGCCGTGCTCTGTAACAAGAGAAGCCACTGCAACGAAAAGCCCACGCATTACAACAAAGAGTAGCCCTCACTTGCTACAACAGGAGAAACGCTGGCACAGCAATGAAGACCCAGCACAGCCAAAATTAAACAAATAAAGTAATTTTTACATGATCAGAGTAGATAATGATTTTTGTAGTGATCATAGGTAAATATTTTAAAAATAATTTTTAATGATCATAGATAATAGTAAATGTTGATAAGAATGGGGAGAAATTGGAGCCCTCATACTTTGCTGATAAGGATATACAGTGGTATAGCCACTTCGAAAAACTTTTCTGAGTTTGTTTTTTTAAAAAACAGCTTGTTCCTGAAAATATTAGAAATGGAGTGACCGTGTAACCCAGCAATTCCATTCCTGGGTATATACCCAAGATAATTAAAGCATGTATGTGAACATATACTTGCACATGAATAATTATAGGAGAATTATTCATTATAGCTGAGAATCAGAAACAGTTCAAAAACTGTTCACTTGATAAATAGGTAAACAAAATGTCATCTATTCTAGAATGAAATATTATTCAACAGTACATGCTGACACATCATGATCACTGAAGTATCTTGATCAGTACCACTGACACTATGTCATGAATAAACCTTTTAAAGAACCTTTTACAGAAATTATAAAAGAGCTAGTCACAAAGACTACATATTGTATGAATCTCAGTTCTGTTCAGTTGCTCAGTTGTGTCCAACTCTTCGCAACCCCATGAATGAGAGCACACCAGGCCTCCCTGTTCATCACCATTTCCCAGAGTTCACTCAGACTCACGTCCATCGAGCCCGTGATGCCATCCAGTCATCTCATCCTCGGTCATCCCCTTCTTCTCCTGCCCCCAATCCCTCCCAGCATCAGAGTCTTTTCCAATGAGTCAACTCTTCGCATCAGGTGGCCAAAGTACTGGAGTTTCAGCTTTAGCATCATTCCTTCCAAAGAAATCCCAGGGTTGATCTCCTTCAGAATGGACTGGTTGGATCTCCTTGCAGTCCAAGGGACTCTCAAGAGTCTTCTCCAACACCACAGTTCAAAAGCATCAATTCTTCAGTGTTCAGCATTCTTCACAGTCCAACTCTCACATCCATACATGACCACAGGAAAAACCATAGCCTTGACTAGACGGACCTTAATTGGCAAAGTAATGTCTTTGCTTTTGAATATGCTGTCTAGGTTGGTCATAACTTTTCTTCCAAGGAGTAAGCATCTTTTAATTTCATGGCTGCAGTCACCATCTGCAGTGATTTTGGAGCCCAAAAAAATAAAGTCTGACACTGTTTCCACTGTTTCCCCTTCTATTTCCCATGAAGTGATGGGACCAGATGCCATGATTTTGTTTTCTGAATGTTGAGCTTTAAGCCAACTTTTTCACTCTCCTCTTTCACCTTCATCAAGAGGCCCTTTAGCTCCTCTTCACTTTCTGCCATAAAGGTGGTGTCATCTGCATATCTGGGGTTATTGAGATTTCTCCGGGCAATCTTGATTCCAGCTTGTGTTTCTTCCAGCCCAGCATTTCTCATGATGTACTCTGCATAGAAGTTAAATAAGCAGAGTGACAATATACAGCCTTGACGTACTCTTTTTCCTGTTTGGAACCAGTCTGTTGTTCCATGTCCAGTTCTAACTGTTGCTTCCTGACCTGCATACAGATTTCTCAAGAGGCAGGTCAGGTGGTCTGGCCATCTCTTGAAGAATTTTCCACAGTTTATTGTGATCCACACAGTCAAAGGCTTTGGCATAGTCAATAAAGCAGAAATAGATGTTTTTGTGGAACTCTCTTGCTTTTTTCCATGATCCAGCAGGTGTTGGCAATTTGATCTCTGGTTCCTCTGCCTTTTCTAAAACCAGCTTGAACATCAGGAAGTTCACGCTTCACGTATTGCTGAAGCCGGGCTTGGAGAATTTTGAGCATATGAAATGTCCAGAATAGATATATCTATGAGGTGGGGATAGATTAATAGTTACCAAGGGCTAGGAGAGACTGAGGAAAATGAATGGCATCTAACGGGTTTGGGATTTCTTTAGAGGTGACAGAAATATTCTAATATTGATTCTGCCGATGATTGCATAGCTGTAATATGCTAAACACCATTGAATTACTGTATACGTCATTTGAACAAATTGTATGATACGTATTATAGCTGCATAAAGCTGTTTTTTAGAAATACATCTATATGAAATAAGTTCTTATTTTGATGTCTGTGAACCTCTAGTCTAGAGCTCTCTGTCCAGTCTAGGCTAGTGGCTACCATATTAGTGCCATATTAGATAGAAAACATTTTCCTTCCAGGAAGGTGTTAGAGAAGTACTGGTGTGGAGCACACACTTTAGAATATTTACCAGATTCATGAAAACCCAAAAATGGGGGATAGGAAACATTGAGAATACTTGAGTCTTTTTCTGGAAAGAGGTGCATGGCTTTCAAAGACGTTAAGTACCAAAGTCAGGAGATGCAGTTTCAATCTCTGGGTCAGAAAGATCCCCTGGAGAAGAAAATGGCAACCCACTGCAGTATTCTTGCCTGGAGAATCCCATGGACGGAGAAGCCTGGTAGCATATCATGGAAGCCATGGAGTTGCAAGAAGTTGGATACGACTGAGCACACATACACACAAGTACCATTGTGAACATAGCATTTTCTTACGTCCCTGAGCTGAACTAGTAAAATATCAAAGTAATTTCCTTCTAGTCTTGTACTGCAATAAAATTTCGTTTTATTTGAGGGCCTGAGTTTACTAGCTATTGAAGAATCTAGAGTATAATTTTGTTAAATCTGCATTGCTTTTATGTGAAAAACCAAAAATTTCATTAAAATCTCCTTAAAGTATTATTTCTCTCTTCATTAAATCAGAACATAGAAATGATTATCACTCAAAGCAGTAAAAATTATGCCAGAGGCAGTACTTAGTGTGGGTCAGATGGACATCAATCCACGAAAGAAAGTGAAAACAAAGGTCATATTGAATTTGATCTGACAAGAAGGTCATCGTAGTGATGAGTGATGATGATGAGAACAGGCACAGTGGTGGAGGGCCGCAGCATGGACAACTGGAGGGATCTCTGGCTGCACTCAGGAGGCCTAGGCTGAGGCTCTGCACTCAGCAAAGCCCCTCTTTAGAGTCTCGCGCTCTAGAAGGAAGGCGAACCCCGGGGGTATCCCTGAGAAAGGCCATGGCAAATCACACAGTATTGTGGAGATGCAAAGACATAAAACTGGAACTCTTTGATTTCATCTGGCATCCAGTTCGACCACCAGCTTGCCTGAAAAAAAATGGAAATCTGCCCTCACAGCTGTCCCTACCAGTGTTTCTAAAATATCAACACCTGGCATCCCACAGTTGCTCTCTCAATGAGGAATTATTGCTTTGACTAAAGGACTAAAGCATGGCCACACCAAGCACATGTGACAGTGGCTGACAAATGGCTTATGTCAAATTCTCTGGAGATAAATATGTAACCCCTCCTGAGTAGACAGCACAGATGGATCCTCATACAAGGTCAGTCTCTGGTCCAGGCCAGTGGTGGGTGCTGTCTGAAAAGATTTCTGCTTAGGTCACATACCTCTAGCTTTTACCTCCAATGACAGGGAGGCACTTTTCTGATGGCAGCCTTCCTTCCCCCTAAATCATACCACCAGGAAGACCCAAACTATCAGATCATATTTGCAATCACCAGGTTTGCCAGTGGCATCAGGTATCAGGTACATACACAGTAGTATCAACAATTCCTAACAATGACATTTAAAGGGGTAAACATGCTTTTTTTCCTTTTGGCATAATACTCAGTTAATATTTCAAAGTTCTCAAGAAACCACTGTCTGCCTCCTTTTTACTTCAGATTCTTCTTTAATCTGTTAACATGGCAGAGTAGTTGAAAAGATGAATTATGAGACACTTAGATGTGAACCTGAATTTGCCACTCTAGCTATGCGACCCTGGACACAGACTCTGTTATTCTGAGTCTGTTTTTTAATCAGGAAAAATGGAATAGTAATAGGTGCTGTTTTAAAGGGCAGTAGAATCAAATGTTGTGATTTAAGTACGATTCACAACAGTGCCTGGCTCAGTGTCAGAACTCTGGAGTTGACAAGCTGAAGCTGTACTAATCAATTTCCATATATTACTTTATTTAATCTTAATATAAACCTTAATGCCAATGGCTAAATTCAGAATTATTGGGCAAAGAATGTCTTCTGATGTTATTTTGAAAGAAAAACCATATTAATATAGAGATAGGTACATGGGATTCTCCAGGCAAGAATACTTGAGTGGGTTGCCATGCCCTCCTTCAGGGATCTTCCTAAGCCAGGGATTGAACTCACATCTCTTACATCTCCATTGGCAGGTAGGTTCTTTACCACTAGTGCCACCTGGGAAGCCCTGTGTATCTTAGTAATGTTTATGTTTGTTTATTTGTTTTCACGATACTTGGAAGAAGTAACCTTTTTCCATCAAATATGTTCTCTCATCCTGTCTGGTGTCAGCTACAAATTGGCACTTGGTGGCTCAGACAGGAAAGCGTCTGTCTACAATGCGGGAGACTCGGGTTCGAGCCCTGAGTCGGGAAGATCCGCTGGAGAAGGAAATGGCAATCCACTCCAGTACTGTTGCCTGGAAAATCCCATTAACAGAAGAGCCTGGTAGGCTACAGTTCATGGAGTCGCAAAGAGTTGGACACGACTGAGCAACTTCACTTCACTTCAAGAGTATTGCCAGTGACTGAACAGCAAAGGAATTTGCCATCTGCTTTTATGGAGAACCCTGCTGCTATAGCTGTTGACCTTCAACAATGCCTGAGCGGGTTCAGGGTGGAGTGAGGCATTCTGTGCTCCAGGGAATCTGGTAGGACAGGTCTTTAGGTAGTTGGATGTTTTTAGGAACAGATTTTATGATCTCAATCCTTGCATCTTCTCATATGGAGGGAAACATTAAATCCCTTCATGGTGACATCAGATCCTCATGACTAACAGAAAAACCTTTTGAATAATGATTGCTTAATGGTATTGAACTCATCCTTCACCAAAACCTTATATATTGACCTTCTCCCACTGCCACTTTGGAGCAGTCTTTCAGAGCTATCTGAGGTGCTGCCTCCCAGGCTGCAGTCCTCAGTCAGTTCAGTTCAGTGACTCAGCATGTCCGACTCTTTGTGACCCCATGAATCGCAGCACACTAGGCCTCCCTGTCCATCACCAACTCCCGGAGTTCACTCAGACTCACATCCATCAAGTCACTGATGCCATCCAGCCATCTTATCCTCTGTCGTCCCCTTCTCCTCCTGCCCCCAATCCCTCCCAGCATCAGAGTCTTTTCCAATGAGTCAACTCTTCGCATGAGGTGGCCAAAGTATTGAAGTTTCAACTTTAGCATCAGTCCTTCCAGTGAACACCTAGGACTGATCTCCTTTAGAGAGATCTCTAAAGGAGATCAGTCCTCATTTTGCCCCAAAGAAAACTTAACTCAATACTCTTAAGTTGTGCATCTTTTTTAGTCAGCACTGGGAATTTAAGTGCACGTAGAATTGATCAGAATCATTTGATATTTAGCCTTTCACCTTATGAACTGATCCTCTGCTCAGCTCACGGCCACTGACCACAGGATTGAGAAATGATGTCAGTACCTTGCAGGAGTAAGCTCTAGAACAATGAAAAAAGAAATCAGGAGTAGCTTTAGGAAATCTATGGTTTGGGTGGCTTTTGTAGGTCAGAGGAATATAAGATGAGGAAATATGTTGAAAAGACATATATTTTAGAACTCAAACTGTTTATTTCAACTGAGAGATGTATTTTTCCTTTGCTCTTCTTTAGTGATACAGCTAAAGAGAAGGCAGTGGCACCTCACTCCAGTACTCTTGCCTGGAAAATCCCATGGACAGAGGAGCCTGGTGGGCCACAGTCCATGGAGTCGCTAAGAGTCAGACATGACTGAGCGACTTCACTTTCACTTTCACGCATTGGAGAAGAAAATGGCAACCCACTCCAGTGTTCTTGCCTGGAGAATCCCAGGGACGGGGGAGCCTTGTGGGTTGCTGTCTGTGGGGTCACAGTCAGACACGACTGAAGCGACTTAGCAGTGATACAGCTAAGTCTTGAAACCATGAAGTTTGAACAGTTTCCAACAAAATAATCCAATAAGCTTTATGATTAATTTTGCTTCAACACAGAGTTCCTTTAATGATCCAAATTAATCTAGAACTCATTTATTAATAGCTAAGAATTAAATTACACTTGTTGCTGACCTCCTTGGGGTTGGTCCATAACTAGATTTCAGTTAAATGACAGAGGAATTCTCTAATAATCCTGACTTTTGGAGATCTCCCCTTGAGTGGTAACCATATGAAACATACTATAACATGCATACTCTGACACTTCAAGGAGTCATGTTGGAACTCAACTGCAGTTTACCCATCCATATGAGGAAAAAGTCTTTATAGAAAGAAGAGGTCTTAAGGTGCATCTCTGCAGTTCCTCAGTAATTTCTAAAGCTTATCTTTTTTTTCATTTAAAACTTTAAACCCTGGCTTAGAAAATACTCAAAGACCCTCTGCTCCTTAATATTATAGAAGTGAAATAAGCTTAGAGAGGGGAAGTAACTTATCCAAGGACGCATACTCTTTTCATGGGTGAGCTGGGTCTGCTGGTAATGTCTTCTAATTCTTGACTCAGTGCTCAGTTCAGTTAATGAAGGCTGCATAGAGAGTTTGGGGGACATTTCTAATGTGCTGTTTTTCTATATAAAATATGACCACATTGACTTTCATCAGCAGGTTTATTTGAGGTTTTGTTTGTTTCTTTTTTTTTTTTTGACCTTGTTATTTATCCATCCTATATATTACCAGTATGCATCTGCTAATCCAAACCCCCAGTCCATCTGTCTCCCCCCACTTCCCTATGGCAACCACCAGTCTATTCTCTGTGTCTCTGATTTTGTTTCTGTTTCATAGATAGGTTCATTAGTGTCATATTTTAGACTACACATATAAGTAATATCATATGGTGTTTGTCTTTCTGGCTTAGTTCACTTAGTATGATCTCTGGTGGATCCATTTGCTGCAAACAGTATTATTTTGTTCTTTCCTTATGGTTGAGTTTTCCATGTGTCTGGAGAAGGAAATGGCAACCCACTCCACTCTTCTTGCCTGGGGAATCCCATGGACAGAGGAACCTGGAGGGCTACAGTCCACAGGGTCAAGAGTCGAACATGACTTAGTGACTAAACCACCACTATTCCGTGTATAAATGTACGCCACATATGTTCTTAACCCATTCACCTGTTGATGGACCTTTAGGTTGTTTCCATGTTTGGGTACTGTGAGTAGAGTGTGAGCAGGTTTCTTTGAAACCTATCTGAACTCCCCTTTGTAGCCAACAGAGTGCTTTGCTAAAATGACTTGAGATAAGTGTAGTTCAATATTAACTGGTCTGTATAATAACTGAGTATGTAATTTTGGTGTTCCAGTTAGGGTTTTTTTGTTATGAGCAGTAGAAACTGGAAAGCTTAGGCTCGAAATGAATTTGTGGAGGCAACAGTGAAGAACAACACTCAAAGGCACTCATCAGGGTTCTGGAGATCCAGGTAGTAGAACTGAATTAACCCCTTCTCAAATGGGTATGCAATTTATGTTGATATTAATGGGCTTTTTGTTCTTCATTTTGAAAGGGTTTTGTCCTTGCATTGCTCACTCAAGATTTGAATTCCCAAGAGAATGACTCCAGGTGGTATAACTCAAGCCACTTGTCTGCCGCTTGACATCAAAACATGACTGAGAATCTTGAGAGTAGGAAGTATTAGACACTTTAACAGAAGTTCAGGAGCCATTACCAATGGAGGAGCTAAAGGGTCCTGGACACAAAATCAGCACCACCACCCTTGGCTTCCTTTTAGGGTGGTCATCCAATTCTCTTGGTGAGGCCTCCCAAGGTTCAGGCATCTTTAGTTCAAATGTATCTTTTAGACTTCCCTGTAGCTCAAATGGTAAAGAATCTACTTGCAGTGCAGGAGACCCAGGTTTGATTCCTAGGTCCTGGAAAGATACCCTGGAGAAGGAGATGGCAACCCACTCCAGTTTTCTTGACTGGAGAGTCCCATGGACAGGGGAGCCTGGCAAGCTACTGTCCGTGGGGTCACAACGAGTCAAACATGACTGAGTAACTAACACTACTATCTTTTAGAAGATAACTCATGATACTTCCCTAGTGGTCCAGTGCTTAAGAATCCACCTGCCAGTGCAGGGGACACAGGTTCAACCCCCATCTGGGAAGATCCCACATATCACAGAGCAAACTAAGCCCATGCTCCACAACTGAGAAGCCATCATAATGAGAAGCCCGTAAACAAATAAATAAATATTTAAAAAGAGAATATAACACCTGAGGAGAGGGACCACATTTTTGTGTGTCATTTATGTCCTTTGCCACCACCCATCTCCTTTCCTGGGCCACAAAAATGACTTACTGGTCACTTAATATTTTATTGATTTTGGATTGAACCACTTCAACTAAACTCATCTTCCTGTTGCCATGAGTCAGCTCATGATCTCATGGATATGAGAGCTGGGAGAGCAACTTTGTGGATAATTGAAATAAATATGGTAGAATCTACAATGCCCTGTAAGCATAGCAATTAATGTGCTGGCACCATCATGACTGGTGCCAGGAGGAATGGAAAGCACTTGTGCTGCCCCCACCCCCACCCCATTCACCACAACATTAATCACAGTAGCCAAGTATGGAAACAGCCTAGGTGCCTGTCAGACAGCCTTATGTCTATCCATTGGATAGACGGATAAAGAAGATGTAGGGTGTGTGTATGTGTGAGAGAGAGCGTGTGTGTGAGATGCATGTGTGTGTGTGATACCATTCAGACATGAGAAACAAGGAAATCCTGTTGTTGGCAACCAGACAGGTGGAACTTGAGGGCATTATGCTAAGTGAAGTAAGTCAGGCAGAGAAAGACAAGTACTGTATGACTTCACTTATATATGGAATCCAAAAAAGCCAAACTTAGAGAAACAGAGTAGAAGGTGAGTTACCAGGAGCTGTGGGGTAAGGGAAGTGGGAAATGTTGATTAAAAAGTACAAACTTCCTGTTAGAAGAGGAAAAGTTCTGGACATCTAAGGCACAATGTTGTAATTATAATCACCAGTGCTGAATTATATGTTTGACAGTTGCCAAGTGAGTAGATCTGAAATGTTGTCACCATAAGTAAAGGGTAATTGTATAATGCAATGGAGGAAAGCATCAGTTAATGCTGTCTCATGCCTTACTGGTGTAAGGCAGTACATCGTATGCCTTAAAATACACAATGTTGAATGTCAATTATATCTCATTCAAACTGAGGTGAATGGGAAGCATGTGTCCTAGAGCCAGATTACCCAAGTTTGAGGAGGTTCTGCCACTAACCAGCATATATCTACCATTAGGCAGGTTACCTAAATGCTGTACCTTAAAAATGAGGTTAAATAATCATCGATTTTATATTGTCATGAGGAATAAATAGTATAATATATGAAGAATGGTTGATGGTAACAACTCAGTTGTTACCATCACCGTTATCGGGAAATGTCAGATAACACTAACATTTTGTTGAAGATGGGTGGCTTTTTCCAGCTTTTGTGGCCCTTGTTAGAATGGTGACAGAAGATTGATTGTAATATAAAGACTGTTTAGAAATTTAGTAATGTATTCGGTAGTGCTGAGTGATACATTCAGAATTTGTGCTAAAATTTTTCTTTTTTCTTTGTGTCTCTGAAACACTTCCTCAGAAGTTGCCTTTGCAATTTTCTCTTTCTTTATAAATACAAAACTTCTGAGCAGACTTAGCTGAACTGAGGAGTCCACATTTATTTCTAAGCACTGAATCTCCATTTATAATGGCTACACATTTAATCAGGGAATTGTCTTGCGGTTATTCACTGCCCATTCATCAGTGTGCCTCCTTAAAAGGTGACAAGTGGTGGTCTCTTTCAAGTTTCAAAGAGGCCAGTTTAATCTGGGCCTTCTGTGGCTTTGTTAGGGAAATTGAATGCCCAGAGTTGTTCTTTGGCTTTTCCCAGTTACTCAGAGGTCGTGGGAAAGGAGATGTGAGAGCTTCAGTGTGATCCATCATCGCCTGATGAAATCATGTGCTCTCAGGGCACAGCGTTCTGACTGATGGCACTCACTTTCTCTGCCTCTCTGTGAGCCAACTCACAGGCAAGTAAAGACAGCGATGACTCTGAGCAGGAAAGGTAATACGAGGTCACACCTGGTGTTGCAGCTGTCCCCACCTGCTCATAGAAGTTGAGCTTTACTGTGTCTGCTTCAATGCAGCTTCCTCCTTCCTTCCTTGGGTCTTTACTTTTCCTGCATCTGCAATACAGGCTAACATAGCTGTGTCAGTTAATCCTTTTTAATCTATGTTAGACAAAGCACAGCCCCTTCTACAACAAGGTGCATGAATGGCCAGGTGAGGATCTATGTCTTGCAGATGTTAATGCCCAGGGCAGGTTTTACACAGTGAACTTCATTACATAGTAAATGTTCTTATTCTCTAGAAATTGATGTTGGATACACTTAAGTCTTTTTGTTAGTGATTAGCATGGGAGGGAACCTTTCTTGAGACCCAGAGAGAGAGGAAACTTTAACCTTAGAGGCAGAAAAATAAAGTATCTGCAACGGGTATCTGGAAAATGTGTCCAGTTGTGACAACTGGAGAAATACCTTCATGCCTCCAAAGAACAACTCCCTTCTCTTCAGTGTGTATTTCATACATCATTCAGCATTTACTTTCAGCTTCTGTTTGTCCTCTGTGCAAAGCCCCTGGGAAATAGAATCAGATTCCCCCTGACCCTGTCTTCATTTTGTCCAGAGAAAGTTGATGAGAAGGCAAGTAAACTAAAATTGCATAAAGAGGTTAGAGCCTCCCTATTCCTAGGGTGGTCCCTTGGGAAGCTGTTAGAAGTTTAGAAGCTCAGACCCACCCAGAACCTACTGGGTCAGCATGTTTACAAGATTCAGAGGTGATTCGCATATGCATTAAAATGCTGTCAAAGGCACGCACAGTCTACTAGGTAAGAAAACACAAATTTGTGCTTTAGGAGACTCTTGTCAAAGGTCCAAACCCTCTTAAAGTTCACTTTCCCCAAGTTACAAACCTCTGGCTCACAGAAATGGTAAACAGAGTAACTACTTTTTGTATTGCACATTGAAGGTTTTACTCCATGCCAAGAATTTTACTGAGCAATTTGAATATTATATTGCTTAATCTCAGTCACTGCACTATCTGGTAGGTCTTTACTATCACCATTTTAAAGAAGAATAAACTAAAAGAGATGTTTTTAATTTGTCCAAGACCATGAACCAGTAAGAATCAAAAGTGAAAATCAAATGCCAACCTGTGTGACTCCAGCACGCATGCCCTCAACACTATACATACTGTCTCCCCAGAGTAAAACATTACCTTTAAAAATAAGGTGAAAAATGTGCTTAATGCCACCAAACTGTACACTTAAAACAGTTAAAATGGTAAATTTTACATTGTGTATATTTTACTACAGTAAAAAGAAAAGATCAAAGACCAAGACTGTATACTCACACAGAATAAGATGTTTAGAAATGTTCAGTTTCCAAGTCCCTCTAGACTCTCTGATTCACCAACCCCTTTTTCTAAAAAGTAATGAAATAACCAAACCAAAATTTATGCAGCTTTGCCCCTTGTTGACCACATTTGGAAACCCTAACTGCATACTGCTCAAACTATAGATCATCCAAAGTCCTCATGTACCATTTTCAACATAGACTTTACCCTCTAATAGGCCACAGATTTGAGATATTCTTGTAGGTCCTGCAAAGTACAGAACTTTTAAAGAAATGTCATTGTTCCTTATTCTATCTTTATATACCAGTATGAAAAATCCTGTTAAAAACAACCTTTAAGTGTCATCTTCCCAGTCCTAAAAGCCACATAGAGTGGTTTCAGAACACAGACTGTAGAGTTCAAATCTTGCATCTGCTGCCTTTTATTTGCCCTGATCCAGGGCAGGTTTTAGTCCTTTTATGTCTCTCACCCCCCAGTCTTGAAGACAGGAATAATAGTAAGATATAGCTTCTGGGGTGGTTGTGAGGATTAAACAAAGTAAAACAAGTAATTGTTTTTGTAGGAAACCTGATCCATGCTGAGCAAGCATTGAATATATGCTTGTGTTGATGATGAAGGTGGTAATGATGTTCAGATTTATTCAGAGTCTGAAGAGTTTCCTGAATCATTTTGGTCTGGCATCTCGTGTCATGCTGTGTTTGATAATCCATGCTCATGACCATGATTTCTGTGTTACCTTTATTATTGACAGAATGAGCTCCTTTTCAGAGGTATAACTGAAATGTGCCCAAATTTACATATCATATTTAAGGTGAATGATCTTTGAGTTTTGAAGTATGTATATACCCATGTAACCATCACTACAAGTAAGATAATAAGCTTGTCCATCACCCTCAGAGTTTGCTTGTACCCCTTTGGCATCCCTCCCTCTCTCTCTCTCCACCATTGTTTCTCTCCAGGCAATTACTGACCTGCTTTCTCACAGAATTTTTTTGAGACATACTAAGGCACACTGGGGTTTCTGCATTTTCTATTTGACAGAGCACATCATTTTGTTTTCCTCTTAAATTCTATTACATATAAATGAGAGGGTTTTTTGATGCATAGATGTCCAGAAATGATACAATAGATTTTCTAGATGAATAAATCAAACATGCCAGTATCTCCTCACTTTGCATTCCTCTTAGTTATCCTGTCGGGACTTCCCTGGTGGCTCAGATAGTAAAGTGTCTGTCTACAATGTGGGAGACCTGGGTTTGATCTCTGGGTCAGGAAGATTCCCTGGAGAAGGAAACGGCAACCCACTCCAGTACTCTTGCCTAGAAAATCCCATGGATGGAGGAGCTTGGTGCAGGCTACAGTTCCATGGAGTCGCAAAGAGTCAGGCATGACTGAGCGACCTCACTTCTTAGTTATCCTGTCACATGTCACAGATTCTACTGGCAGTTTGTGTTGCTTGCTATTTTGACAACAGTCTTGTCCTTACCCAATACATTTTTGTTTCAGTATTGCAGAGCAGTATCATTTTAGACATTTTAGGCAACTGTTCAAGTTTCAGCTTGAAATGATCATGGTAAGTAAGGTACAATTTCCTGAAATGAATCAGTTCACATTTAATATGTGAGGGAAGATGTCATAATGTATTCCTCTTCCTTGAAGGTTTCTTTTTGTTTTTCATTTTTTTAATTTATTTTAATTGGAGGCTAATTACTTTACAGTATTGTAGTGGTTTTGCCATACATTGAAATGATTCAGCCATAGGTGTACATGTGTTCCCCATCCTGAACCCTCTTCCTACTTCCCTACCCATCCCATCCCTCTGGGTCATCCCAGTGCACCAGCCCTGAGCACCCTGTCTCATGCATCGAACCTGGACTGGTGATCTGTTTCACATATGATAATATACATGTTTCAATGCTATTCTCTCAAATCATCCCACCCTTGTCTTCTCCCACAGAGTCCAAAAGACTGTTTTATACATCTGTGTCTCTTTTGCTATTTCGCATATAGGGTTATCGTTACCATCTTTCTAAATTCCATATATATGCATCTGTATACTGTATTGTGGAGAAGCCAATGGCACCCCACTCCAGTACTCTTGCCTGGAAAATCCCATGGACAGAGGAGCCTGGTAGGCTGCAGTCCATGGGGTCACTGAGGGTCGGACACAACTGAGCGACTTCACTTTCACTTTTCACTTGCATGCATTGGAGGAAGAAATGACAACCCACTCCAGTGTTCTTGCCTGGAGAATCCCAGGGACAGGGGAGCCTGGTGGGCTGCCATCTATGGGGTCGCACAGAGTTGGACACGACTGAGGTGACTTAGCAGCAGCAGCAGCAGCATACTGTATTGGTGTTTTTCTTTCTGGCTTGCTTCACTCTGTATAATAGGCTCCAGTTTCATCTACCTCATTAGAACTGATTCAAGTGTGTTCTCTTTAATGGCTGAGTAATATTCCATTGTGTATATGTATCACAGCTTTCTTATCCATTGGTCTGCCCATGGACATGTAGTTTGCTTCCATGTCCTGTCTATTATAAATAGTGCTGTGGTAAGCACTCGGGTACACATGTCTCTTTCAATTCTGGTTTCCTTGGTGTGTATGCCCAGCAGTGGGATTGCTGGGTCATATGGCAGTTCTATTTCCAGTTTTTTAAGGAATCCCCACTGTTTTCCATAGTGGCTGTACTAGTTTGCATTCCCACCAACAGTGTAAGAGAGTTCCCTTTTCTCCACACCCTTTCCAGCATTTATTGCTTGTAGACCTTTGGATAGCATCCATTCTGACTGGCGTGAGATGGGACCTCATTGTGGTTTTGATTTGCATTTCTCTGATAATGAATGATAATTGAGATCTAATCTTACTGCATTGTGGTCAGAAAAGGTGATTGGAATGATTTCCATTTTTTGAATTTACCAAAACTAGATTTATGGCCCAGGATGTGATCTATCCTGGAAAAGGTTCTATATGCACTTGAGAAAAAGGTGAAATTCATTGTTTTGGGGTAAAATGTCCTATAGATATCAATTAGATCTAACTGATCCATTGTATCATTTAAAGTTTGTGTTTTCTTGCTAATTTTCTGTTTAGTTGATCTATCCATAGATGTGAGTGGGATATTAAAGTCTCCCAGTATTATTGTGTTACTGTTAATTTCCCCTTTCATACTTTTTAGCATTTGTCTCACATATTGCAGTGCTCCTATGTTGGGTGCATATATATGTATAGTTGTTATATATTCTTCTTGTATTGATTTGTTGGTCATTATGTAGTGTCCTTCTTTGTTTCTTTTCACAGCCTTTATTTTAAAGTCTATTTTATCTGATATGAGTATTGCTACTCCTGCTTTCTTTTGATCTCTGTTTGCATGGAGTATCATTTTTTAGCCCTTCACTTTCAGTCTGTATGTGTCCGTTGTTTTGAGGTGGGTCTCTTGTAGACTGCATATATAAGGATCTTGTTTTGTATCCATTCAGCCAGTCTTTGTCTTTTGGTTGGGGCATTTAACCCATTTACATTTAAGGTAATTATTGATAAGTACAATCCTGTTGCCACTTTGGCTGTTTTGGGTTCGAGTTTATATATCTTTTCTGTGTTTCCTGTCTAGAGAAGATCCTTTAGAATTTGTTGAAGTGCTGGTTTAGTGGTGCTGAATTCTTTGAGCTTTTGCTTGTCTGTAAAGCTCTTGATTTCTTTTTCATATCTGAATGAGATCCTTGCTGGGTACAGTAATCTGGGTTGTAGGTTTTTCTCTTTCATCACTTTAAGTATGTCCTGCCATTCCCTTCTGGCCTGAAGAGTTTCTATTGATAGATCAGCTGTTATTCTTATGGGAATCCACTTGTGTGTTATTTGTTGTTTTTCCCTTGCTGCTGTTAATATTTGTTCTGTGTGTTTTATCTTCATTAATTTGATTAATGTGTCTTGGGGTGTTTCACTTTGGGTTTCTTTGGGACTATGTGGGTTTCTTGGACTTGGGTGACTATTTCCTTCCCCATTTTAGGGAAGTTTTCAACTATTATCTCAAGTATTTTCTCACGGCCTTTCTTTTTGTCTTCTTCTTCCGAGACTCCTATGATTCAAATATTGGGGCATTTAACATTTTGGGTCTTTGAAATGGTTCTCATTTCTTTTAATTCTGTTTTCTTTTTTCTTCTCTGCTTCATTTATTTCCACCATTCTATCTTCTACCTCACTAATCCTGTCTTCTGCCCATTATTCTACTGTTGATTCTCTCCAATTTTTAAATCTCATTTATTGCATTATTCATTATTGATTCACTCTTTTTTATTTCTTCTAGGTCCCTGTTAAACATTTCTTGCATCTTCTCAGTCCTTTTCTCCAGGCTATTTATCTGTAACTCCATTTTGTTTTCAAGATTTGGGATCATTTTTTACTATCATTATTCTGAATTCTTTTTCAGGTAGACTCCCTATCTCCTCCTCTTTTGTTAAGTTTGGTGATCATTTATCATGTTCCTTTACCTGCTGAGTATTTCTCTGCCTTTTCATCTTGTTTAGATTGCTGTGTTTGGGATGGCCTTTCAGTATGCTGGCAGTTTGTGGTTCCTCTTTATTGTGGAGGTTCCTCACTGTGGGGTTGGATGGTTGTCTTGTCAGCATTGCCTGGTTAGGGAAGCTTTCATCAGTGTTCTGGTGGGTGGAGCTGGATTTCTTCTCTCTGGAGTGCAATGAAATGTCCAGTAGTGAGTTTTGAGATGTCTTCGGGTTTGGTGTGACTTTGGGCAGCCTTTATATTGAAGCTCAGGGCTATGTTCCTGTGTTGCTGGAGAATCAGCTTGGTATGTCTTGCTCTGAAACTTGTTGGCTCTTGGGTGGAGCTTGGTTTCAGTGTAGGTATGGAGGCTTTTGGATGAGCTCTTGCTGACTAATGTTCCCTGGAGTCAGGAGCTCTCTGGTGTTCTTAGATTTTGGACTTAAGCCTCCTGCCTCTAGTTTTCAGTCTTATTCTTAGAGTAACTTCTAGGCTTCTCTGTCTATAGAACACCAATGATAAAACATCTAAGTTAATGATGAAAAGCTTCTCCACAGTGAGGGACACCGGAAAGGTTCACAGAGTCACATGGAGAAGAGAAGAGGGAGGAGAGAGATAGAGGTAACCAGGAGTAGAAGAGGGAGAGTCAAAAGGGGATAGAGCAAGCCAGCCAGTAATCAATTGCCTATCTGCTCTCCACAGTCTGGAACACTCAGGAACATTCATGGAGTTACACAGAGAAGGGAAGAGGGAAGAAGGAGACAGAGGTGACCAGGAGGAGAATAGGGGGAATCAAAAGGAGAGAGACAGATCCTGCCAGTAATCAGTTGCCTAAGTGTTCTCCACAGCCCAGAATACACACAGAGATTCACAGAGTTGGGTAGAGAAGAGACAGGGGAGGGAGGAAATAGAGGCACCCTGGTGGAGAAAAAGGAGAGTCCAAAGTGGGAGAGAGCAGTCAAACCAATAATCACACTCCCAAGTAAATATGGGTACTGAAGATTGGGTTCTTAAAGGTACAAAATTGATAACAAATACCAAAAAGCAAAGATTAAAAATCTAGAGTAGAGGTTAGACTCTCAAAAATATAATATTAAAAAAGCAAAACAAAGTCACAAAAATTATAAAAGATACATGTGAAGTTTGCTTTAAAAATAGGGTCTTTTTTTTGCAAGGTAATAGTAGGTTATAAAAATGAAAATTAAAAGAGTAATAGAGGACTCAAAAAATTTTTAATTGTTTTTAGTTTAAAAAATGATAATAGTAAAAATATATCTATGAATTTCTCTGGAGCTGTTGTGCGCAGTGTGAGGTCAGTTCAGTTTCAGATAGTTCTTTGATCCAGCTTATACTTCTCATGATCTATAGGCTCCTTCCAGTATAGTCGGTGCTAACTACAGGGTTTTAATCTGTTGCACCTGTCACTTGCAAAGTGGTTCCCTGTGTTTATTTTAGCTTCCTCTGTTTGCTGGTCTCTTCAGTGTCTAATTTCCGCCCTGACAAAAGGGGGCAAAGGTGGTCACTTATTGAGGCTCACTTGTTCAGTCATGCTGTGGGGAGGGAGGATTACTGCAAACAAATATCCCTGATGTATGTGGGGAGTGCTCGCAGTATCTCACTGCACTGGGTTTACCCTTGCTCATGGCACATGCACTTTCCCAGTCTACACTCCTCAAGCTCTAGGTTGCTCTGCCGGGGAACTGTCTGAGGCGGGCCCTGGGTTGTGTGCACTTCCCAGGTCTAAAGCCTTAGGTTCAGGTCCGAGCAGCTCCGTCGACCAGGTGTTTGGCGAACACAGTCTCCCCAGGTAGGGAGTGCATCTTATCACCTCCCTAGTCCCGCCACTAGGTTTCCTGGGTGGCAGCGGGTGTGCCTGTCTCAGGTGTGTTGTGTGTCTCTTCTTGGGAGCTGATCTCAGGCTGCGACCCTCCCGGTGGATGTCAGCCATCCAGAATCCCAATAAGTCCTGGTTAGCAACTGGGAGCCTGGTTGCAGTTTGGTAGAGGATGCCATCCCTGGGTCGGAGATTGCCCCTTTGCAGGCTCTGGCTGCCCACCCCAGCCCCTCTGCCCGGCTGCCTTCCTGTCTCCAGCAGGGGATGGGCCAGTCTGCAGCCAGCTAGCTCTCCTCTGGTATTTGCTCAGTCCTTTGCTCTGTGAGCGGCCTGGCAGTGCCTTAGGTTAGAGCTTTTCGTGGAATAGTTCTCTCTTTTCTCTCTCTCTTTGGCTATCCCACTGTTTAGGTTGCTGTCTCACGTTAGTTCCCTCAGATTGCCCTCAGAGCATTCAGGCCCAGTCCTTATCCTAAGCTCCCGCTTGCTGGTGGCGGATGCAAGAGCTGGGAGTTGCAGTTATGTGCATAGTCTGTGGGTTTTATTTATTTATTTATTTAGCTCCCTGTTATGTTGCCTCTGAGATTCCTAAACTCCCCACAGACCCCCAGTGAGAGAGTTTCCTGGTGTTTGGAAAGTTCTCTTCTTTTAGGACTCCCTTCCGGGAACAGATCTCTGTCCCTACATCTTTTGTTTCTCTTTTTATCTTTTATATTTCATCCTACCTCCTTTCAAAGACAACAGCTGCCTTTCGGGGTGCCTGATATCCTCTGCCAGCATTCAGAAGTTCTTTTGTGGAATTTGCTTAGCGTTCAAATGTTCTTTCGATGAATTTGCGGGGGAGAAAGTGGGTCTCCCTGTCCTATTCCTCTGCCATCTTAGGACTGCCTCCTGAAGGTTTCTTTTAACATTAATTATATGATACAGCTCAATTTCTGAAACACTAAATGTGGAAAGAAAGAGTTTCATCTTAGAAACCAACAAACATGATGGCCATAAACTATTGATATTTTCCTTTAGCTTTTGTGTTGTTTGATTATCTTCTTCCTGTTGAAAAAGAACTATAAATTACTACTTTGTGCTTCATGCCAGACCTGACTTAGAGTTCAAATATGTACAGACACACAGAATTACATAATGTCATCAGTTCAGTCAGTTCAGTCGCTCAATCATGTCTGACTCATTGTGACCCCATGAATCACAGCACGCCAGGCCTCCCTGTCCATCACCAACTCCCGGACTTCACTCAAACTCATGTCCATTGAGTCGATGATGCCATCCAGCCATCTCATCCTCTGTCATCCCCTTCTCCTCCTGCCTCCAGTCCCTCCTAGCATCAGGGTCTTTTCCAATGAGTCAGTTCTTCACATGAGGTGGCCAAAGTATTGGAGTTTCAGCCTCAGTATCAGTCCTTCCAATGAATATTCAGGACTGATCTCCTTTAGGATGGACTGATTGGATCTCCTTGCAGTCCAAGGGACTCTCAAGAGTCTTCTCCAAAACCACAGTTGAAAAGTATCAATTCTTCGGCCTCAGCTTTCTTCACAGTCCAACTCTCACATCCATACATAACCACAGGAAAAACCATAGCCTTGACTAGACGGATCTTTGTTGGCTAAGTAATATCTCTGCTTTTGAATATGCTATCCAAGTTGGTCATAACTTTCCTTCCAAGGAGTAAGCGTCTTTTAATTTCATGGCTGCAGTAACCATCTGCAGGGATTTTGGAGCCCCCTAAAATAAAGTCTGACAAAGCAAAGTAATGTCTCTGCTTTTGAACATGCTATCTAGGTTGGTCATAACTTTTCTTCTAAGGAGTAAGCGTCTTTTAATTTCATGGCTGCAGTCACCATCTGCAGTGATTTTGGAGCCCCCCAAAATAAAGTCTGACACTGTTTCCACTGTTTCCCCATCTATTTCCCATGAAGTGATGGGACCCGATGCCATGATCTTTGTTTCCTGAATGTTGAGCTTTAAGCCAACTTTTTCACTCTCCTCTTTCACTTTCATCAAGAGGCTTTTGAGTTCCTCTTCACTTTCTGCCATAATGGTGGTGTCATCTGCATATCTGAGGTTATTTGTATTTCTCCCGGCAATCTTGATTCCAGCTTGTGCTTCTTCCAGTCCAGCATTTCTCATGATGTACTCTGCATAGAAGTTAAATAAGCAGGGTGACAATATACAGCCTTGACGTACTCCTTTTCCTATTTGGAACCAGTCTGTTGTTCCATGTCCAGTTCAGTGTTTAGTTCTGAATACCCTGTGTTCAGTACCTAGCAGGTAATTAATGAATGTTTGTTGAATGGATTTTGGAAATGGTGGTCACTTAATGGCAAGTATCCGTGGCCTGGTTTTAAAAGGGAACAGAGAAAAAATCTTAGGGTAAAAGAAGAATTAGGCCTTTATTTAGATCCCCCTAGCATAAATAGCTCTATTTTTTAAACATAAGGAAGACATCAGAAATTCTAAATAAGACGGTCAAGATTAATATTTTATGAAGCTTCGTTTGTTGTTAAAGACAGTTCAAGTGGTGAGAAGAAATGCAAAGAGCAAAATTAGACCACTGTGCACGCTAACACAGAGGTGCCTTAGGTGGAAGGAAAGATTCGATGTTATGCTGAGTTCCGTAACAAATGCTAGAGCCACCTGGCATTTAAGGATATTTCTACCCAGAACCTGCAACTAGAATATTTTTTGCTTTTTATTTTTTTATGCTATTAGAAATGACAGTCTGACAATTCAGATACGTCTTAGTTTTCCTTAAGGAATTTACTCCCGAGAGATAAAAGACTAGGAATCTAGTTCTGACTTTTAATTTTTCTAAAATACCTTATTGAACATCAGTTCATTTACCTTGGTCATGCCGCATAGCCTCTCAGAACATTTACCCGCCCTGCTCTGTACTAGTCCTTATCTAGGTGAAAAGTGAACAGAGCTCATTAGACAGACCAGTTCTGTAATGCCGGGCAGGAGGGCTGGTTGGAGTAGCAAAGCCACCTGCCACTCGGGGCGCGCTTTGCACTCTGCCTTTCCTCTCTGTCTTGACCAGATGCCGAACTGCTTATCAAGACATCACAGGCTCGATGGTTAAACAATACGCCTCCCAGTGCAGGGGACATGGGTTTGATCCCTAGTCTGGGAAGATTCCTCATGCTCAGGGTGACTAAGCCCATGCGCCCCAACTACTGAGTCTTAGCACCTTGAGACTGTGCTCCACAACAGGAGAAACCCCGTGGTGAAAACCCCACCTGCTACAACTACAGAGTCCGCACGCGTCATCAAAGACCCGGCGCAGCCATAAATAAAATTTAAAGAGACACCATCACAGGCATTTGCCCACAGTTAATGCCAGTACGTCTTAATGAAAAGTGTTAGAATGGAGTGGAGAAATTCTTTAATTTCTTTGATATCCCCCTCTTTTTTTTTTTTTTGAGTTTGTATTCACTTTTCTTTGGCCTGGTGTGCTTATGTTCACATTAGTGGTTGTTTTATAGATGGCAATTTAAACTGTTAGGAACTAAGTGGGTTCTTGAATGATGAAAGTTTAACTTTTCTTCCTTCTGTTGAATGGATTTCATGATAGTATGTTTTGATGTTAAACACACATTTGACTTTAGGAATAAATACCACTTGATCATGGTGTATAATCCTTTTTGATATTTTGATAGATTCAGCTTACTAAATTTGGGTTAAATATGGACAGCTTTCATGGAACACTTCGTAGATTAAGGATTATAGCCTTTTGAAGCTTTAAAATTTGAACTAATATCCTGATAATTTATTTTATGTGTGTATACCAGATATAAAGTTCCCTGGATATTTGTAAGCAGGTGAGTTCTTGCAAAGGCTGGTGATTAAGGGAACAATTAGTTAAGAGAGCAGATGTAGGTTAGATCTTGAAAGATGAAAATATTCTGATCATATAGAAGTGAGAAGAAAAAGTGTGTCATATGCAGAGAAGAGATGGAGCGAAGGCAAAGGAATAAAAGGCTCAGAGTGTTCACTTGATTTCTAGTGTTTATTAGAGAGGACCTTTCAAGAGTGTTCATATGCTGTGTAACCTTCAGTTAAGCAAAAGTGTATCGACAAGGTTGTTGAATGAGAGGAAAGAGTAGATGGGAAAGATAGATCGGGGCTGGATGATGGTCTCAACTCCTGGATGAAGAAGTTTGAATTTAGACTTTATTCTGTAAGTGGTGAAGAATTACTGAAAGCCACTGAAGTTTTTGCTTTTGGAAGATTATTGTATATAAGATGAAGTGGGAGATGAGGCTGGACTTTGGATAACCACTTCAGATGTTTTTAAATTTCAGGGAAAAGACTGAAGATGCATACTAGGTCAGCTCACTTCCAATAAAGATGGAGGGAAGAGGAAGATGTAAAGCTTAGTGGAGGTAGATTAATAAGCTCTGGTTTTTGTTATGTCATGTTGGCAAGTCCATTGTTCTGATGGGCCTATTTTCTTCCTGATTACGTAACGTAACTGAATTAATTCTTTGATTCCTTTGACTTTTGCCATTTTATATTGTATGATCTTCAAGTTTTTGTAGAGGCATTTGTTATTGTTTGGTTGCTAAGTGGTGACTCCTTTGTGACCCCATGGACCTGATCTGTTCATGGGATTTTCTAGGCAAGAATACTGGACTGGGTTGCCATTTCTTTCTCCAGGGGATCTTCCTGACTCAGGGATCGAACCTGAGTCTCCTGCATTGGCACGTAGATTCTTTACCTTTGAACCACGTGTGAAGCCCCTTGTAAAGACATACTCTAACTTAAATAACACATATATAGGAAATATTTCCCCCTGTGAACTAAGTACTTCTCTAATAATTTAAAGCTATTTTACTATGTTAAAAAAGCCCGTGCTTTTGGATTGCATACTTTTTTCTTTCTTTGTATTATAGCAATAAATTTATAGCTTACCAGAAGAATTTTAAGTCGGCCATATGAGTAAGGAAGAAAAAACTGTTAAAAGCTTAAAAAGTGTAAACTATGAAAAGTGTTTCTAAAAACGTGTAAAAAAGATGTAAACAAGTGCCAATATTTCCCAAATTATTTTATGACGCCAATGTTACTGCCCAAACTAGATAGCACTTGACAGTTACAGCCCAGTATCGTTTATGAATATAGGTGCAAAGTAGCAATAAATTTATAGCTTACCAGAAGAATTTTAAGTCGGCCATATGAGTAAGGAAGAAAAAACTGTTAAAAGCTTAAAAAGTGTAAACTATGAAAAGTGTTTCTAAAAACGTGTAAAAAAGATGTAAACAAGTGCCAATATTTCCCAAATTATTTTATGACGCCAATGTTACTGCCCAAACTAGATAGCACTTGACAGTTACAGCCCAGTATCGTTTATGAATATAGGTGCAAAGTCACTAGGAAGCTGAATCTAACAACATGTATGGAGAAGCCAATGGCACCCCACTCCAGTTCTCTTGCCTGGAAAATCCTATGGACGGAGGAGCCTCGTAGGCTGCATGCAGTCCATGGGGTTGCTGAGTCAGACATGACTGAGCAACTTCACTTTCACTTTCATGCATTGGAGAAGGAAATGGCAACCCACTCCAGTGTTCTTACCTGGAGAATCCCAGGGACTGGGGAACCTGGTGGTCTGTTGTCTATGGGGTCGCACAGAGTCACACATGACTGAAGCGACTTAGCAGCAGCAGCAGCAGCAACAACATGTAACAGAAAGCCAATGGCACCCCACTCCAGTGCTCTTGCCTGGAAACTCCCATGGACGGAGGAGCCTGGTGGGCTACAGTCCATGGGGTCGCTAAGCGTTGGACACGACTAAGCAACTTCACTTTCACTTTTCACTTTCATGCATTGGAGAAGGAAATGGCAACCACTCCAGTGTTCTTGCCTGGAGAATCCCAGGGACGGGGGAGCCTGTTGGGCTGCCGTCTATGGGTCTCACAGAGTCAGACACGACTGAAGCAACTTAGCAGCAGCAAGAGGTAAAAAAGGATTCTATAGCGTGAGCAGGTAGCATTCATTCCAAGAATGCAAGGTTGGTTCAGTATATAGAAGTCTGTTGACCTAACACACTCTTACCAGAATAAAAGACAGAATCCACACGGGCATCTCACCTGACAGAGAAAAAAACATTTGACAACATTGGGTACCTTTTCATGATAGAAACACTTGGAAAACTAGAGATGAAAGGGATCGTCCTTATCCTGATATCGGGCATTTGTGAAAACCCTATAGCTAACATCATACTTCATGGGGGAAGACTGAAAGCTTTCTCGTAAGATCCAGAATAACACACAGACGTCTACCTCTTACCACTTCTGTGCAGCATTTTACTCGAGGTTCTGGCCAGTGCTATTAGGCAAGAAAAAGAAATAAAAGGCATCCAGATAAGAAAGAAAAAAGTAAACTTCCTCTGTTCACAGATAACATGACCCTGTATATAGGAAAGCCTAAGGAATCCACAAAGAGACCTCTAGAACTTGTAAGTTTGGCAACCAGCTGTATTTCTATATGCTAGCAGTGAAGGATCTGAAATTAAAAAATTCTACTTATAATAGCATCAAAAAGAAAATACTTGGAGTCAGTTTAACAAAAGTAGTGTAAAACTTGTACATTTGAAACAAAAAGATGTTAAAAGAAATGAAAGAAAAGTAAATGGAGAGACATCCTATAGTCATGGATCAAAAGACCTGATAGTAATATTGTCAGGATGCAGTGCTCTGCAGATTCATCCCAGCCTCTGTGACAGTTTCAGCTGTCTGGCAGCTGATCCTAAAATTCATACGTCTGTGTAAAGGTAGATGTCTGTGTGTTATTCTGGATCTTACGAGAAAGCTTTCAGTCTTCCCCCATGAAGTATGATGTTAGCTGTAGGGTTTTCACAAATGCCCTATATCAGGATAAGAAGATCCCTTTCATCTCTAGTTTATCAAAATGCCAGAGATCCAGGGTAGCCACAACAACCGGGAAGAGGAAGAACACGGCAGAAGGACGCCCACTTACTGATTTTGGCTCTGCGCAGCTACGGTAATCAAGATGGCGTTACCCTGGCTTCAGGCCCAGTGGAGTAGAACTCAGAGTCCAGACGTAAGCCTTCACATTTACGGCCAGCTGATTTTCCTCAAGGGCATTAGTGCAGTTCACTGGGGGAAATAGTAGGCTTTTCAATAGCAGTACTCGGACAGTGGATAGCCACATGCGACAGAGGGAAGTTATATCTCCACACCCTGTAAAAAGTTAACTCAGAATGAATCGAAGGTCTGCATCTAGTAACTAACACTGTCAGTTCAGTTCAGTTCAGTTGCTCATTCATGTCCGACTCTTTGCCACCCCGTGATCCATCGAGTCTGTGATGCCATCCAGCCATCTCATCCTCGGTCGTCCCCTTCTCCTCCTGCCCCCAATCCCTCCCAGCATCAGAGTCTTTTCCAATGAGTCAACTCTTCGCACGAGGTGGCCAAAGTACTGGAGTTTCAGCTTTAGCATCATTCCTTCCAAAGAAATCCCAGGGCTGATCTCCTTCAGAATGGACTGGTTGGATCTCCTTGCAGTCCAA
>SJYC01026639.1:0-18667 GCA_006408675.1 Madoqua kirkii
TCATCGCTGAGACCTCCCAGACCCCCACCCCTCCCGGGGTTTGCCATGGGGCCCACACATCCTCGCTTTGCTGCATCTGGCTTGGGCTGGGATCCTGCCACTTGTCACGCCGGGTCCTGTCAACCCCTAGCGGGACACTCGTGCGGCCTCCGAGGCCGCTGCTGACAGAGCCCTGAAGGCCGCAGCAGCGGCGCAGCCTGGCCCTTGGCCCTTGGCAGATCGTTCCAGTTCAGCCATTCGGGGAATATCCTTTAACACCGAAGCTCTCTGTCCGAGGGCATCAATCCGATCGAGGATCGAGGTAGTCCTCAGCGAAGTCAGGTGGAAAAAGGGCCAAAGAGAAAAGAGGTGTGGCCCCTCCACCCGCTGAAGGACTCGTGGTTGGAGGAAACGATGTCTTGGGGAGCTGTTGGCTGACCTTCCACGGCACCCACTCAGCCCTGTCTGGGAGAGGAGACCCCGATCTGGGCAGAGGGAGGAGGGGTCAGTAGGTGTGAGAATGCTCTGTGTGCCCGGTCAGCAAATGTCGCTGACAGGCAGGGATGCTGGGGCCTTGGAGCTGCATGGGGCATGGCTGCTAGATGGTCCACGGCCATGACGAGGACACCCATTGGCCAGAACCCCTTGACATCCCATCCTTCCCTTGCTCTTCTGTTCACACACATCTTGCCGTCATCACGCGCTATGTGCCCATGAAGGCCTGGGGCGTGGGGTCACCAGAGATACAAAATGTACCTGAGTAGCCACAGTGCCAGGTTGGAAGGGAGGTTGTTCAGAGGCTTTGGTGTCTTCAGGGGCTCCAAAGTCAGAGTGGTCACATCCACGGGGAGTCACGGACGCTGCCTGGAAGGACCACCCCGGGGTGCTCTGTGCTCAGGGAGCCTGCTGGTGGCTGACCCAGGGGTCGAAGTGCATTGTGCAGCCTGGACTTCTGGAGCTCACTCCCCAAGCCCAGGTGGCTGGTGAGTCTGTGAGACCTCAGGCCCTTTCTAACCCCTCTGCCCCATGTCCCAGGGCTGGCTTCTGATTTTATACCTGCTGGGCCAAGCCTCTCAGAAAACGTGGAGTATAAGTGCCCTGAGAGGCAGTTGTGTGCAGCTCCTCGTCCACGGGCTAATGGGCATTCACACTGATCAGCCTCACCGGTTGACTTACTCCTGAACTCCGTTTCTCTTTACTGAGGAAATCTCTCCTGCTGTCTGACCACGTGCCACTCTGCTGCAAAGTGTACTGATTGTGTTATAAACTTGTGTTTGGGCTGAGGATTTTAAAGAAGAAAGAATCATTCAGAAATGGCCTAATCTCACTAATTTTGTTTTTATCCATAAAAGGTGGATTTCTCTTGACCCAGAAATGGATCTTCGCCCTTTCCATCTTTCCCTGCCTCTATGGGGCCATTGCTCCTGAATCTGCTTGCATGAGGCCTCTCTGATGTCTGGAATCTCGAGTAGTTTCCTGCAGACAGATGGCATTGATTTTGCATTTGTTCCACTGTGCCTGTCTCTCACGAAATATTAACATCAGCCTTGACATGAAGCTCCTGAAGATATCAGAAACGATTTGATCTGTGACTTTAAAAAATGTTTGGTAACATGTTAGGCATGGGGAGGTTTTACGGAAGGGACTATTTTTCAAATAACTAGAGAATTTTGGACAATCACCACATTTTGCTCTTTTTTGCATATGATTGTCTTGCCTCTTCTTGCATCTGATATTTTTGATAGCTGAGTTGTTTTAGTGATTTCAATAGAGAGGAAAAGATCCACCATGTCCCACGTTGCAGCACAGGGGGGAGCGCTGGGCCAGGAGTCCCCAGGGAAGGCTCTCCATGACCTTGGGGGAAGGCACTTCCCCGTTTCACCTTGGTGAGTTGGGGAGATGCATTCCCTCCCCCTCCACATCTCAGATGACTGCGATGAACAACTCACTTTTTAAAGGGGAGGGTCGGCCAGCTATCTCACTTTCTCTGGATGGACACAGAAATTCCTCAAGCTCATCTGATTTTGAGCACCTGAGTGGCCCTCTTATGCAACGAGAGAATGAGGGGGTATCCTACAACCCTGCAGAAGGGGTCTCTCAGGACCTGCTCTTCTGGACCCAGCCTCACAGCAGGCTGCTGGGGAAGGGGGCGCTTCTTTGCGTAGATACCTCCCCCCGTCCTAACCTCCCTGAAGTATCACACCCCAGTGTGGCCATAGTCACGTGTTCTAGATTCCAGTAAAGTGGATGGTGACCCTCATTTCCACATGAGGACTCTGTGGGAAGGCTCAGTGCAGAAACAGGTGGAGACCAGATTGAATGGTCACTGTAGGAGTGCAGGAGAGGAGAGGGCTACTTTCTCCTGGGATCCTGTCCCCAGCTCTTTTTGTGGTGTTTTCTTGCGCAGCTCTGCTGCTCAGGGAAACCTGCAAATGCCAGGCATGGTGCAGACACTTGAAGAAATTGGCTCAGACAGGAGACATTTAACACTAGTTAGAAGATTGGGCAGTTCTAACTGGCAGGGATTGCCCAAGGCAGTCTGATGTCCCCCAGGTCAGGGCCCTGTCCAGATGGCCTCTTCTTTCTGTTGTTCAGATGTGTGATCTGAAAGAACGTATGCGCCATGGAGCAGGGACCTTACCTGCCTTAAGCTTCTAGACCCTCCAGAGCCAAGAATAGTGCCAGGTACCCAGAACCTGCCTCATTCATTCATTCCTTTCACTCATTTGCTCATTCAGTTCTGAACACTGGCCAGGCCAGGGTCTGGGCTGAAGGTCTTCAGGGATGCGCCACATTTCAGCTCTTTACTCCTAGATAGGCCCCTATGATGGGGTCTTCTCTCATACTACTGCTACTGCTAAGTCACTTCAGTTGTGTCCGACTCTGTGCGACCCCATAGATGGCAGCCCACCAGGCTCCCTCGTCCCTGGGATTCTCCAAGTAAGAACACTGGAGTGGGCTGCCATTTCCTTCTCCAGTGTATGAAAGTGAAAAGTGAAAGTGAAGTTGTTCAGTCGTGTCCGACTCTTGGCTACCCCACGGACTGCAGCCTACCAGGCTCCTCCATCCATGGGATTTTCCAGGCAAGAGTACTGGAGTGGGGTGCCATTGCCTTCTCCATCCCTCATGTCTCAGCGGTAAAGAATCTGCCTGCCAATGCAGGAGATGCAAGAGACATGGGTTTGATTCCTCGGTTGGGAAGATCCCCTGGAGGAGGAAATGGCAACCCACTCCAGTATTCTTGCCTGGAGAATCCCATGGACAGAGGCGCCTCTAGTCCATGGGGGGCTGCAAAGAGTCGGACGTGACTGAGTGAGTGAGCAGAGCAGGCCCCCGTGACAAGTCAAGGAAAGCAGGCGGGGAGTCAGGAGTCGCAGTGCAGACTGAGAAGACCACAGGAGCAAGCTCAGTCTGGTGCCTCTCACCTGCAGCCCTGCTCCATTTTCTGGGCTCTGGGGAGCCTTAGGCTCCCAACTCACTGTTCTCACCGAGAGCGCCCTTTGTGACTGACGGCACACAACACTCCCACAGGACCGTCTTTCTTGGGGAAGTCACCCTGGATCTGTGTCAGAGTCACCTTTCAGCTGATGCTTGGCCTAAGTTCTTCCTGCTTCCTACCCCAGAATGTCCTTCCTGGGTGTGGACGGGACAGCTGAAGTCCTGTCTTGAAGTTCTTCTGAAGCAGAGGAAGGCCTGCCGTGGCAGAGCCTGGGTGAGGCTGCTGAGCCGTGTCTTGGCCACGCGGGAGCAGGCAGCATCCTGATCCACGGGGTCAGCTCAGTGGCCTCTGCCACGTGCTCCTGTCTTACTTGACAATTAGCCTGGGGAACAGGACGGGCAGCTGACACGCAATCCGGAGTACCGTCAGGAGCTTCGCAGGGAAGCATCTGTCGGATAACTGGATTTCCAAATCTCAACCCAGAGGGCTTTTGGAGGCTGCTTTCTTAGAATGCTTGCAGTTGTATATAGTAGAAAATCATTATATGCCCGGGTTAGGCAAAGAGGGTAACTTACTGACTCAGTAACTGGAAGGCTTAGGTCTCAGGCATGGCTTGATCCAGGGGCTCAACTGTTCTGTTTTTATGTGTCTCTCTGTCTTCCTCTCTGAGCTCAATCCCCTTGCCGGCTCCCCCGTGTGGATGCCCCTTTGTGTGCTGACCGGTTAGTTGCTCAGGCAGAAGGAGGCCCGTTCCCCTCTCCCCGGGGTTCTGTCTGCTTGTGGAGTGAGCACCGTCACCAGCTCAGTCACGTTTCTGTTCCTGAACCCTTCCTGCCATCCCCCTTCTCCTCCCTCCCTCCCTTTCTCTCTAGATTTCTTCCCTTTATTGATTTCATAAAGATGCATAATCACAAACAACCAAGCAAAAGAGAGAAGCATAATTGTTAAAATTAGGTGGTGGTCATTCTAGATCTCTCTCTAGGAACATGTACAGATTCATAGAGAGAGTTTGATGAAAAGATTATTTCAACATGCTATGTAAAAATAAAATTGTCAAATTTTGGTTGAATTTAATAGGAACAATGAAAAACCTGAAGTGAGATGGAAACAATATTTCTTCACTTCATAATCCATCAATCTTAAAAGAGTATCTCAGATTAAGAAAAGAAAGTTACGAAAAACAATATGAGCTGGGAGTCATTTTCTTTTAAGTATATCTCAGTTCTAGACAATTGAGCTGGCTTTGGATTCTAAAAGATGAGGGAATTAGCAGGTTTATTCTCTTCTGAAGATTTTCTGCCAATTTCTATTCACAAAGTTATTTTACTTTGTCCAAGTTTGGAACTTTAACATTTTCTTCTACAGGATTTCTTTCTTTCTATATTTTATTTTAGTCAGTGCCTGTCATTTATTCAATAACTTTTCCATTTTTTTCCATCTTGATGCTCTATTTTATTGTGAAATGGATTTTTTTCTCCAAGAGTCATGGGTACTATGTTGCCTGAGTTCTCCATGCTAAAAAAATGCCTCTCTTGATATTTATATTTAAAGGACAACTTGAGACATACACAGTTTGCCTTTAAAACTGCTTTCTCAGCTTTGCTCTGGAGACTCCTACGTTACCCCCTCCACCCTTCTATATTTTCCCTCTAATATTATGATTTCTCCAGCTTCCTTTTTCTTTAGATATATTTTGCCTGGATATAGCTGTAAATTAGATTTTTAAAGAAAAGTTCCTGGGTAGTATATTTACTGAGTTTCTTAGTGTTTTTTCATAATGTTAGTTGCTGTTTTGTTCAAATAGCAAATTGAATGATCAAGCTTTTTAGGTTCACATTTTCACTACAGTTTGTGAACATTCTCTCTTATCCACTGAATTGAAAATTGCCAAGGAAAAGCTGAGCCCAGTGTGATTTCATGAACCTCTTACCTTCTGAAAATGCCTTTTTCCCCCTCTGTGAACACACAAAGATTGTTTTCTTGTTTCTCAATTGTATCACTTTTAACACAATTTTTCCTGAACATGTTATGTCTTTTGGATGCAAAAATTAAGTTCATCTTTATTATATTATATACTTGAATATATTTCTTTTATTTTTCACCCATGTGCTCAGGCTGAGCAGGAAGGAAGTGGGTGTGAGAAAAGTGGAAATGTTCCCAAGCTCAGCTTGCAAGGCGAGTCTGTTCTAGTCACCAGCATCAGACACAGGCAGCAAAAGAAAACCGTAGGTGAACCTCATTTAAAGACAAGTTACCTACAAAATATTAGGATATCATCAAATCAAGCATGAGATCATAAAAAACATACAGTGTATTCAACTACGGCTTATTCCAGCAACAAGGGGCCATTCAACATTGGAAAATATACTAATCTAATTACTCCACTGGCAGGTTAAATCATGTGAGTCTCTTAATAGAGGCTGAAGCAGCATTTGATGTAATTCACCACGCATTCCTGATCCAAAAGAAAAGATGATTAGCCATGTTAGCAACTACGGGACTTACTGCCCGTTTGGGAGGGAGCCTTGAAAAGTCACAGTCAATTGCTGAAAGAGCAGTTTCCAGCTTGCCTAGGACAGGGGTTTCTGGGCTGTGGGGTGTTTAGTGCTGAAGCTGGTGGTCACTGTATACAGAGGCCGTTGGCAGGCGAAGAATGATCAGGCCGTTCTAAAGAAGAAAATGAAGTTTTTTTGTTTGTTTGTTCCAGAGAGGGAGGGGAGACAGCAGTAAGAGGGGCAGAAAACGGGAGTGAAGAAGCAAGAATGTGTGAGGAGGAGCTGTGTGGCTGAGGGGCACCCTGAAGTGTGAGCCCGGGCCACTGTAAGCACCAGGTGCCCGATGTGAGCGTGGGGCTGTGTTGTAACAGAAGCCTCCGAGCACCTTTCTATTAATACCCGCTCCGCGTCGTGGATGCTGGCTGTGCCCTGCCAGATACGGTTGCAGAGTTACTGGGCTGCTTGCTGCTTCACGCCCTGCCCGCAGCTGTGTTAGCTGCTGCCCCCTCTCTGGGGAATTGCCCCAAGGTGATTCCACCTCCCTGCTCCCCTCGGCAGTTGACTGAGTGACAAAGGGGGTGCGGAAGGTTGCCCACTCAGTGCTACTAGGGAACCTAACACAAGAGAACGCCCTTCAGCAAACTCGAGCACATTCGCAAGTGTGTGCGAGAGTTAAAGATGGGCCGGGCTTTCCATTGAAGCTGCGGAGTGAATGAAAGAAACCTCAGCTAAAATTAGAGTGGGGAAGTCCTGTAGGGGGCGCTCTCCTTCCCAGCCAGGCCTGGCCAAACAGGAAGAGACAGGCGCCTACATCCTGACGGGAAGGAGCAAACCACCTTACTACCCAGCAGGAAGAAGGAAACTTCCCTCCACCCTGACTGCCTGCCGATCTGAGCCTGCAGCAGCCCGACCAGTGAGAAGCCTCCAGCTTCCCTTAGGGGACTCTAGTGACTACAGCCCCTCCAACTCCCTTCTTTCCCCTATAAAAGCCAGCTCCCTTTCTTTGTTTCTGGATTTGCCTATGGTTTACAATAGTTTGCATATCCCAAATTGTAATTCTTCTAGCTATTCCCAGATAAATTTGCTTTTGGTGGTAAAATAGCTATTATAGTATTAAAGTTGGCAGAGTTGGATACAGTAGGAAAAGAAGCTGTGCAAGTGGTGGAGGATTTGCAGAGATCTCGGGGAGGGCACTTTCTAGAGTCTGGAGCTGCAGTTTGGGCCAGTCTTACCTGGATCTCCGAGCCTGGGGAGGCTCCAGCCTTCATCTGCATTCCATACATTAGCACAGAGACCAATAAGGGACTCAGTAAGAGACTGGTTGAGATTAGAACCCCGATCTGCATGAGGCAGAGCTTGAGGTGCTAACGGTAGTGGAACTGCTGGATGTGTGACCTTGGGCTGGTTCCTTCTCCTCTCTGGACCTCATTGGATCTCCAGGGGTGCATCCTTTGCTTAACTCTGTGTTGGAAGCGCTTGCTTGCTGGAATGGGTGAGGGACCTGGAATTTCAAACTCTGCAGCAGGAGAATTGGTTAATGTCTACAGTGAAGAGTGAGCTGGGAGATTAGGACTCACAAGCAGGCACAGCTTAATGGGCACCTGTTTCTTTAAGAACAACATCTGCTTCTAAGTAGGCTACGCTTCCTGTGGCTTGTTTGCATCCTTCTTTGCTTAGAAAGCAAACTCTTTCTTCAAAGCTAAGCTTCCTCCTAGGCCTACGGGATTAGCTCGTACTCCAGATTAATGGGTCCAAATTAATGCGATTTATTGTCATGGCTTTCAAAGTTGCGGTCTACTTATATAGCTACATTTTTTTTTTTCTGGGACAAAATTTAGGACACTTGGACCAAAAAAAGATACTTTTCTTAGATGTGCATTTAAACGTGTGGAGTACCTTACAAAGTTACGGAAATCACAGCACACCAAATCGATATCAATAAAGTATGGCAGGTAGAATGAAGCTCAATGAGGTCAAGACTTCTCTGGAAGCCCAGGTGTGTGTTCGCCTTGTTGGTTTCGGTTATGAAATAGGAACAATTCAGAATCTTCAGCTAGATGATGTTTGAGAATCTCCAAAGGGCTCCACATTCCCCAGGCTTCAGGAGAGTGAGACAGCAGATTCAATACACCTTTTCAATGTGGCCAGGTGCACTGTGCTTGCAACCACGTCTATGCCACAGATGGGTTTTTGTGAGCCAAATGAGGAGCAGCTGATGAATCCTAAACCCATTGTCTCTTTCAAGGCATGTTTAATGGAAACTGGTTGAAAAGTTCAGCTTGGGTCATATTTAAACTCATTGTAACTGAGCAGGAGGCTGTGGGTTCTTCCTGAGTCAGACCCCTTCCTCATATATTCTGTCGTAGCTCTTCTCTGAAGTACCCAGATCATAGTACCTCATGTATATTTCCTGAGTTTTTCAAATGCTAAAAACCATCATCAAATGGAAGAAATTAACTGCTTGATGATCATGGCACATAGCCTCCAGGCCTATGGGCGGCTAGGGATTGATCATGTTACCCACCCTATTACCTCACCATCAGCCAATCAGAGAATAGTGCATGACTGGATCTGGTATTCTAGAACACCTCCCTTTCACTGGGCCTTTAAAAATGCTCTGCTAACACCCTTCCGTGGTTCAGGATTTTTTTGAGCATGAGCCACCTGTTCTCCTCGCCCGACCCTGCAAACCTTTCCCTGCTCCAAACTCCATCGTTTTGGTTTGCCTGGCCGCACTGAGCATCCAGCGCATGAACTAGCTTTTGGAAGCACCATTGCTGAGGAGTCTGTAGTGGCCCGAGGCCCAAAACAAGCTGGTTGGGGAGTGAAAGATCTTCAGATTCACCTTGCACTGCCTCTTGGCTCAGTTGGCATCAGAAAGGGGCTGCCTCATGAGAGGCGCTTGCACCTCCTCTCCCTGCACGCCAGTGAAACTCTGCCCTCTCATGGTGCCATTTACCTCTAAATGATTGTGCAATTACATTTGTGAATGTAATCCTGCAGGGTATTATTCTAATTATAGCCCACAATCCCTTTCAACAGCTTTCACTGAAATAATTTGAGTAGTGAAATGGGGCTCTTCAGCCTGATAGAATGTCTGGAATTCCTGGACACACGCATCTGCCTCCTGGAATCCACATGCCCTCGCTCTTTCTCAGGAAGGTCACCAAAGTGTCCAGTGTATAGAGGCTGCTTCTCAGGGAGGGCCACATTCCATGCATGTCTGAATTGCAGGTCCCTGAACAACTTCATAGAGTTCTGTTATGCACGATAGCTTTGCTCAGCTCCTAATTACACATTATGCATTCTTTACAAGTAGTCTCTATGAATTTCATGGTTTAAATTACGCCTCAATAAAGCTGTTAAAAATAAAATAGCTGTTTATATTTTAATATTAATATTTATTAAATTAATTATAATCAAATACAGAAATGTGTTTATCAGAGACAATCATTGCTATGGACCCAGGCCAGATCTCATGAGACGAGAATGACCAGGAACATCTAGAGGGGAATGCTGAATGATCCTGAGATTTAATTGGCAGAGGTGTCCAAGGTAAATGCTGGCGGCCCTTTGTCTATAATGAGCTAAGTTTTTCCCCTCCTCTCCATCCTCCCTCTGTCCCTTACCTGCCTCCTCCTCCTCCTCCCTTCTTCCTCGTCACCTCCTAGCTGTTTTTGGCCTTGCTTATGCTATATATGGAATCTTTCCAGTTGTGGTGAAGTTTTATAGAATTTAATCTCTGATGTGTACTTACTTTAGGCTTAAACATAATAGTAGACTTTCTGGAGAGTCCTATGAACCCCAATTTCTGGCCTCTCCCCTTGGCAGTTTATAAGCTGCAGCAAGAAGAGCCGGTATCACAGACTCGGAAGCCCGAGAGGAGACCTCAGTCATGTGAAGGGACACTAGCTTGCTCTGCTTTCCTGGCGCCGTGGCTACTGCTGGGGGTAGGGGCTGTCCTTGGGGAGATGGCATTAACTTGGTGAGATCCTTCCTCAGACTCATGCCTGCAGGGAGCTGTGTTCTCTGAAAGTTCTCTTGGACTTCCTCTAGATCCTGATTCAGAATTTTCTGCTTTCAGTATAGCCTTTTCTTCCCATAGACATTTTTTTTTTGTAAAAAACAAACAAAAACTTTAATAATTAGTCATTATTAATTGCTAGCATGACTTCACCTTAATGTTTTCATCATCACCAATTCTCCTTTCAATTACTCTATTACAAAACTGCCCATTAAGGCGTTTTATCTGAGTCTGATAGCTGGAGTTGAGGTGTGGGGAATGAGGGTGTGAGCGAGAGACGGTGCTGCATCGGGCTGCTTCGGGTGCGGGACGGCGCCCTCCACTCACAGGTCTGCTCTGCTCCTCGCGTTGGGGGCATTCACTGTTTCAATCCAAGGAAGTATTTGAACTTGTGTATTTCAACAGGTTCTATCAGCAAAGTAGTCTATAAGATACTCTTGAGCACCCGTATTGTATTTTATGCAAATAGTCCACATTTACATGAAGCCAAGTGGGAACCTGGATGTTCCTCTTCTCAGATTAGGACAGAAGACTGCTTATTGAAGCTTCTTGCTTTCTTTGACTTTCTTACGCTACATTTTATCTTTTTTTTTTGCAGTGTATAGAATTGAACGCTCAGTTCATTTACTTTTATTCTTGTTTAGTAATGAAACTAGCTAAGGTTATTGATTTTCCTCTGAGTCTACTTTTGCATGGATCCCATCGCTTGGGGCATGGTGATGTGAATGAGCTCTTTGTTGTCCTTTTCCAAGTAGTGTGCAGAAATTATTTAATCCCAGAGCTTAAATTAAAAAAAAAAAATGTAAAAGCTCCAAAGGATTGTGTTTTAAGAACTAAACGTTTATTACTCATTTCCAGATTTACTGTATTGTTCATCCTTTCTGCCTTGCAGTTCTTTGTGGGAGAAGAGCTCAGGAGTTAGATGACCCAGATTTGCGTCCTGGCTCCAGCTGCCTCTCCATTGTGGCCGTTTGTGGAGTGAAAATATGAGCACAGACTTGGCAGGGCTGCAGGAAGATCAGAGAGGAGGGCGAGTGGAGGCCGTCTTCCTTCTGCCCTCACCCAGTGGTGCCCCCACCCCTCTCTGGGGGCTGCCTCTCCCATCTTGTGGAAGAGAACTGCCAGAAGCCTCCGGCTTGAGGGGGCTCGGTGGCTCATGGATAACGCAAAAAATGATGCATAGATGGTGCGTTTCAGGCATATGTAAGTGCTCATGGGGGCTTTTTTGGGGAGATTTCTCAAATTCCACAAGACAGGATGCTTTTCATTGGCCTCTGATTGAGAGGGCCCTACTCAGCCTGGTTGGGCCAGATTTTCCGGGATGTGTCTGGGAACCCCACCGTGCAGGTAGGAGCCAGGCAGGACCTCCTATCTGGCAGCACCCACCCTGATGGAGAGGGTGTGGTGGTGGACAGGGGTGCCACCAGCTGGCAGTGCAGAAGGGACGGGAGCCCAGGTTTCCAGGGTCCAGGCCCATGGGCTCAGTCTGTTCACCCTGCTTCTCCGAGCCCCACTGCCCTCCCTGAGTACCCAGGCTGCAGGGTGGGCATGGGAGAACTGCTTCATGGATGCTGGGTCCAGAAGAGGTCTCCCCACTGCCCCACCTCCTCTGGGGCATCTAGGCTGGAGCTGGCAGCACCAGGTTGATCAGAGTTGGTCGATGGGCTGCAGGAAGGTTGCTGGTCAGGCTATGGTGTGGTTTGTGAGGCCAGAGGAGAGGCTGGGGGCACTTGGACCCCCTGCCTACCAGGCTCCCCCTGGGCAGCCCCGCCTCTGCCTGTGTGCTGGGCGCCCACCCGCTTCCCAGCAGGCCAGGCCTCAGCGGGTTCCCCCACACCTCCGCTCCACTGCCTGCACCCAGAGGCCTGGCACGGTGTCCCCTCTGCTGGGAGGCCCTAGGTCTCCCCTGTGTCATCTGAAAAATGGGGATGGACACACCCTCTTCTTTCCTCAGGATTAGATGCAGTGGTGGCTTGGCGTACACTCTCCCACTCCAGTATTCTTGCCTGGAGAATCCTATGGACAAAGGACCCTGGTGGACTGCCGTCTATGGGGTCACACAGAGCTGGACAGGACTGAAGTGACACGACTGAGCAACCGAACTGAACTGAACTGAAGTGACTTAGCAGCAGCAGCAGCAGCAGCATACACTCTGTCAAGGCATAGGCGTAACCCTGAGGGGCTCTGAGGGCGGAAGAGGGGCCTGCCGGCGGTCTGCACCCCTCACTCGGACATCCATCCTAAGCCAGGGAGACTCCCATGTAGTCTCACAGGGAAAGGCCCTCATCTTGGGCCACTTGGTCACTGCTGGTGCAGCCTGGCCCGGCACTTCAGAGGATCAGTTTGCAGTCAGATGATCCTGGTTCTGTGACCTCATTCAATTCCTTAACTTCTCACAACCTCAGTTTCCTCACCTGGGAATGAGGGTGATAGAGGGTACCTTCTTCAGAGCATCTGTGTGGGCAATAAATACTAGTGTTTGGGAGGCATGTGTGAGGTGCATAGAAAGGCTCTGCGGTGAAACAGTATCAGCATTGCTTCCCCAGGCCATGGAGCAGCCGGGGACACCGTGCCGAGGAGCCACTGGGAGGGCCGCCTCTCTGGGCTCGTCTTTCTCCGGGTTCTGGGAGGATGTGGACGAGTGTTCCTGTGAGTTGATGGGAAGGGAATAGGCTGGTGGGAATTATTTAGTATATTTTAAACTAGGGTGCCTTTGTTCTATTTTCTAGAGATTTCCACAAATCTCTCCGGATGCCCAGCTCTCTCCACCTCTTCCAGTCACCTCCGGCCCATAGTTTATCACAGTCCTTGTTCCCGTTCTTCCTGGAACAGTAAATCTGTGCACTGCAGCCCAGCCAGTGAAACACCCTGACGTGAAATCGTTCCCTCCTGAGTGCCCCTGCAGCACCTCCACGATGCGCCCCACTTGGGAAATAAATCAGCGTCTCGCCTGTGCACATGGAGGAGCTGATGGTCTCCTTGGCTTTGTCTCTGCAAATCGGAGGTGGACGAGGGAACGTTCTGGGCTGGTTCTGAGCTGGAGCCATGTGGGGAGACCTGTCTGATGAGAGAGAGCCAGACCAGAGGCGCCATGCCACTGAGACCCCCAAGAGCAAGTGGTCCAGAGCCCCAGCTGGGACCAGCCAGCCCTGGATGGGCTCTTGTCTGGGCGCTCTGCAGGCATTTGTGGAACGGATAATCAAATGATGACCGGGCACACAAGAGGGAGGGATGAAGCGTCTGGGGTCAGGAGCCTGGGTTCCGGGTCCTGCTCTATGGGCTGGCCCTGGCGGACAACAGGTTTTTCACCAGGAACCCTGGGAAAACAGCTGCCCTGGCCGCTCATGGAGCCTCACCGGGATGGAGGTGAGTCATTCCTGTGAGGTGATGGTTTTCTCCTCTGCCTGCTCCCTTCTGGACTCTGCAGTCTTCTCCCTGCTGAGGCAAAGATAGCAGGTCACCGTGCAGGCTGGGGCCTGGGGGGCCGTGGCTAGCAGAGCCCCAGGCCCTGAAGCAGAGAATGAGAGATGCTGGTCCCTCTGGGGGGCCTCTGTGAGGGAGACCCTCCCCTCCCACTTAGGGTCTGCGCCCACCCTGCGGCAGGAAGCGCCATCTCCAGGGCTTGGCCCTGGGAGGAGGTGGGGGGTCTTGAGGAGGGGTTGAAAGTCTCTGGGTTGGGGAGGGGCCCAGTAAGGTACGTGGAGGCTGGGCCCCCAGGGGCGGGGCCCTGGCTGGGGCAGCTGTGAGGCTGGGCGCGCCGGGGAGGCCGGAGGAGCGTCTGTAATGGGAAGCAGCCACGCGGGTCACTCCCGCCCCGAGGTGGCTGACAGGCCGACAGGACTTATGCTCTGTGGGGCTGAGCGTGAGGCCAGGGGCAGGGCCCACTGGCAAGACCTTCCGCTCCTCATCAGGGTGCAGAGCTGGGGTCTCTGTCCTCTCCCAGGACCTGACCAGGGGTGCGGGAAAGCAGACCTCACCCTGGTGCTGGGGGCCCTGCTCTGGGGCTTGCCCTGGGCTCTGCAGCCCCCAGCCCTTGTCTGCCCCCAGGCGGCCTGTGTCCTTAGAGCTTGGGCTCAGGCCCTTTCCTGCGTGTTCCCTGCCAGGTCTCAGCATATGGCTTGGCCCCGAGGCTGCAGGTGAGTTCAGGGTTCAGGCCCCGGGGTTCCAGCTTTGAACCCTACCCCCTAGCTCCCACCTCAGTGAGCTGTGGGCCCCGGGCCCCTGGAGGTGGCTGGCCACTCCTCCGTCTCCGACCCCACACACCGCAGCAGGAGCTCTGCCCCTTCCGCTCAGGGTTGGCGGTTCTGTGGGCACAGACCCTCAAACCTTTTAGGGTTTCTCTTCTTCCACATCCAGCACATTTAGGATCCTGGAAGTGCTGGGCTTGTGGCTTATTTTAAGAGCATCTTTTCTAAAAATAAAGGGAGCCCACATGGCCTTTGGAATCAGAGAGGCCACCGAGCTGCCGTTGGGCTGTGTGACCTGGGGTGTGTTTCCTAACCTCTCTGTGCCTGTGTTTCCTCGGCTCTAAAGTAGGAACGCCAGCAGCTGAGTCATCAGGCTGTTAATAGGCAGGAAAAGGCCACATGGAGGGGTTAATTGTTGGTGTGGCTGTTGCTGGGTACGTGGGAGACAGGCGGAAGGGGATCCTGTGGGCCAGGACTCCACAGAAGGTGCCAGAGCCAGCCCTGCAGGCTGCACCAGCTCCTCGCCAGGGTCCTTCTGCAAGGAGGCAAGCCTCCTGCCCTCCCTGTCCTCCCTGTGCTCAGGACCCCGTCTCCCCAACTTTGGCTTCCCTGGCATGATTCCGAGGAGGTCAGTGTGGCTGGCCTGGCCATCTCCTTTCCACTTGGGAGAGCAGGAAGCCTGGAGATGGGAGGCCTGCCCTTCCTGGAGTGGAGAAGGCGTGTGTGTGCTGAGTCAAAGCTTTGAAACTAATTTCTTCTCTGTGAGCCTTCTGTTCGTCAGGGACCTGGAGCAGTGGTCTTGGGGAGTGGGGCCCCCTGTCTGGGTTTTAGCCTTCCTGTCTGGAGAGTAAAGGGGCTTCTAAGCCCTCCAGGCCTCTTTCAGCTCTGACACTTCAGGCTCGAATGGGTCTTGCTGGTCCCTTGAGGGTGCTGTGGGTCCTTCCTAAGGGGGAGCAGGCAGGTAAGGTCTCAGGGTATCAGCCCGCAGGGGTGAGGTCTCCCGCTGGACTCTAAGTGGACCCCCTCGGGTATGCAGTGGGCCCGTTCTGCCCAGTCTCAGGGTAGGCCCTTTTGCTTCCTGGTGGGTGTGCTGCATTCTTGGCACTTTTCCCTGGATGTGCCAAGGGCTCAGGTTCACAAGGAGAGAGTTGTCCACGGACACAGAGGGATAGAGGTCAAAGGCACTGGCTGGCTTTCCCTAAGGAGGGAGTGGGCAGTGGTTAAGGGCAGGACTTGAGAGCCAGCCCATCCTTATTCAGTCTCCCTTCTGTCCTTTCTCAGCTGAGTGGCCCAGCGCAAGTTATTAACCTCTCTGAGCTTCAGTGTCCTTATTTGCCTTAATTTGAATTCCTCTGAAAGCAGAGACTGACTGAAGACTTTGGGTATTTGGGACGAGGGCGTGGGGAGGGGGTGAGAGTACCTTTTAGGGTTTCTCTTCTTCCACATCCAGCACATTTAGGATCCTGGAAGTGCTGGGCTTGTGGCTTATTTTAAGAGCATCTTTTCTAAAAATAAAGGGAGCCCACATGGCCTTTGGAATCAGAGAGGCCACCGAGCTGCCGTTGGGCTGTGTGACCTGGGGTGTGTTTCCTAACCTCTCTGTGCCTGTGTTTCCTCGGCTCTAAAGTAGGAACGCCAGCAGCTGAGTCATCAGGCTGTTAATAGTGCAGGAAAAGGCCACATGGAGGGGTTAATTGTTGGTGTGGCTGTTGCTGGGTACGTGGGAGACAGGCGGAAGGGGATCCTGTGGGCCAGGACTCCACAGAAGGTGCCAGAGCCAGCCCTGCAGGCTGCACCAGCTCCTCGCCAGGGTCCTTCTGCAAGGAGGCAAGCCTCCTGCCCTCCCTGTCCTCCCTGTGCTCAGGACCCCGTCTCCCCAACTTTGGCTTCCCTGGCATGATTCCGAGGAGGTCAGTGTGGCTGGCCTGGCCATCTCCTTTCCACTTGGGAGAGCAGGAAGCCTGGAGATGGGAGGCCTGCCCTTCCTGGAGTGGAGAAGGCGTGTGTGTGCTGAGTCAAAGCTTTGAAACTAATTTCTTCTCTGTGAGCCTTCTGTTCGTCAGGGACCTGGAGCAGTGGTCTTGGGGAGTGGGGCCCCCTGTCTGGGTTTTAGCCTTCCTGTCTGGAGAGTAAAGGGGCTTCTAAGCCCTCCAGGCCTCTTTCAGCTCTGACACTTCAGGCTCGAATGGGTCTTGCTGGTCCCTTGAGGGTGCTGTGGGTCCTTCCTAAGGGGGAGCAGGCAGGTAAGGTCTCAGGGTATCAGCCCGCAGGGGTGAGGTCTCCCGCTGGACTCTAAGTGGACCCCCTCGGGTATGCAGTGGGCCCGTTCTGCCCAGTCTCAGGGTAGGCCCTTTTGCTTCCTGGTGGGTGTGCTGCATTCTTGGCACTTTTCCCTGGATGTGCCAAGGGCTCAGGTTCACAAGGAGAGAGTTGTCCACGGACACAGAGGGATAGAGGTCAAAGGCACTGGCTGGCTTTCCCTAAGGAGGGAGTGGGCAGTGGTTAAGGGCAGGACTTGAGAGCCAGCCCATCCTTATTCAGTCTCCCTTCTGTCCTTTCTCAGCTGAGTGGCCCAGCGCAAGTTATTAACCTCTCTGAGCTTCAGTGTCCTTATCTGCCTTAATTTGAATTCCTCTGAAAGCAGAGACTGACTGAAGACTTTGGGTATTTGGGACGAGGGTGTGGGGAGGGGGTGAGATGAAGGGGGAGGAGAGGGGGGTGAGCCGCGTGTTGCTGAGCTGCCTGCTGCTGCGGGCAGTGGGGTCCCCTCTTGCTGGGGACCTTGCAAGTTAGCACGCAGGATGCCCTCAGAATTGTCGCTCCAAAGCGGCAGCTTGAGGCATTGATCCACTTACTCCTGTACCCCTTTGGGAGGGGTTTGTCTCCAGGGGACCCCACTTCTGGACGGTTGGGCCCCCTAGCTTTGACTCAGCTTTCACATTGGAAGGCTTCCTCCTTCCATCCCTAGAAGACAGCCTTCTGGCAAGAGGGGTGGGCAGGCCGGGTGTCTGCATGTGTGGACCTGCCTACCCCAGCAGCACTGACACCTGCGACGGGCTGGGTGCAAGGTGCCGAAACTCCAGTGGCCCTCCCTGCTGGGACGATTCAGCATACGCTGACGAATAATAAGTGAGAGCTGCCTTCTGTCATCATTACTGGGGTGATGGCTGTACATTACTCGGACCTGCCCCTCAGTTCAGTTCAGTTCAGTCGCTCAGTTGTGTCCGACTCTTTGCAACCCCATAAGCTGCAGCACGCCAGGACTCCCTGTCCATTACCAACTCCCGGAGTTCAACCAAACCCTTGTCCATCAAGTCAGTGATGCCATCCAGCCATCTCATCCTCTGTCGTCCCCTTCTCCTCCTGCCCTCAGTCCCTCCCAGCATCAGAGTCTTTTCCAATGAGTCAACTCTTCGCATGAGGTGGCCAAAGTATTGGAGTTTCAGCTTCAGCGTCATTCCTTCCAAAGACATCCCAGGACTGATCTCCGTCAGAATGGACTGGTTGGATCTCCTTGCTGTCCAAGGGACTCTCAAGAGTTTTCTTCAACACCACAGTTCAAAAGCATCAATTCTTTGGCGCTCAGCTTTCCTCACAGTCCAACTCTCACATCCATACGTGACCACTGGAAAAACCATAGCCTTGACTAGAGGGACGTTTGTTGGCAGCAGCCCACAAACCTGATTGTAGTCCAAAGGCCAAATCCAACCTGTAATATAGGTGTTTAATTGGTCCAGAGAGATGTAGAGCTCTTAAAATTAGTTGCCACTCTTACAAATGTGAGTCCTATCATATAAAAATTGAGAGTTCCCGTTTTTCTTGAAAAATTGGAAGTTCTGGCTTGATGGGGCATTCATTCTCATGTGTTAAAACTCAGTCACCCCATCCTACCTCCAATACCCACTCCAGTGTTCTTGCCCGGAGAGTCCCAGGGATGGGGGAGCCTGGTGGGCTGCCGTCTATGGGGTTGCACAGAGTTGGACACGACTGAAGGAACTCAGCAGCAGCAGCAGCGGCAGCAGGCGGCCACCTCCAGTGGTCTCTCTCCGTGGCCCGATGCTAGCGCCTGAGTGCCACCGCTAGGGTCTGGGGTGTTGCTTCTGCTCCACTTGCACCCTGAGTGGGGTCATCCTTGTAGAGGAGCAGGTGCTGTCCAGGCTGCTGCCCCCTTACTCTGGGGACTCCCCCTTGGAATCCCCCAGTTTGTCCCTGCCTGATCCCCATGGGACTGTGTGAAGAGGGGAGGGGGTAGCAGCCTGGATTTGGGTCAAGAGGACACCTCAGGCCTAGGGGTAAAGCAGGTTCTCTGAGGACAGTGGAGCCCAGAGCATCTAAGCAACCTCAGGCCTGTGTGCTGTCCCCAGGGGCTCCCAGGCCCATTCAGGTGAGTGAGTGCTCCTGCTGCTTTGAGGTCCTCTCCTGTGTGCTGGGTGAAACCTGCTTCAGGACACATCTCAGCCACAGGACAGCCTGGTGCACAGAGGGGGCTGGCCCCCCCTGCCCTCCCCCCCCCCCCGCCCCCCCCCCCCCTCCCCCCTCCCCT
>SJYC01026641.1:0-20491 GCA_006408675.1 Madoqua kirkii
CGAACTAAACTGACCTAGTTGACATTTATGGAACACTTCACCCAGCAACATCAGAAGATGCATGCTTTTCAAGTGCACATGTTCATAGCATGTACTACAGCCATATGGTGGCCCATACCACAAGTCAAGAGTTTCAGTCACTCATTATTTTGCGGCCTAACTTAAGATCCCAGACCGTGTTCTGTGTGCATCAGAGAAAAGTATTTATGCTGTTGATCTTGGATGGAGTGTTACACACCTGTCAGGTCCATTGGATCTAACATATAGTTTCAGTCCATTGTTTCCTTACAGATATTCTGTCTAGATGATCTCTCCATTGTTGAAAATATAATTGGTTCATTTGCATTTGCATTTTTTTCTGCTCGATTCCCCCTTGTTTTTACTCATTATTAGCATTTTCTTTTATAAACTCTGTTAAACCCAATATCTGAGTCGATTTCGAGTTGGTCCCTGTAGGCTATTTTTTCTCTTGAGTGGATCATGTTTTCTTATTTTTTTCATGTGTTGAATAGTTTTAGATAGTGTTTTAAGCACTATCAAGTAGATGCTGAGAGTCACATTCTGTTATAATCCTGTGAAGAATATTGATTTTTTTTTTTTTTTGAAACAGTGTTTCCCTTCATTGAAGTCAGTCTGTGAAGTCTGTCTCCTCTGGATTGGACTGTAGGTGAAATCCCCATGAACTCTTTTTGTAGATTCACTTGGACTTCTTGGTGTCTCCTATATACATATATGTGTATATGTGTATATGTGTATATGTGTATATATATATATACATATACACACACAGTTCGGGGTCATCTAGAGATTTGGGAAGAATTTCCCAAATTCTCTCCCTCTCTGAATCTCTTCTTTGGGAAGTTCCTCCTGCATTTTCTGGTACTTGTAGTTGCTCTGAAATTTGTCCTCAGATTCTTCAAGCCAGTAAGACTGCGGGTGTTCTATATGAATTTTAACCACACATGCAAAATACAGTCTAAAGCTTGCTGTGAGGTCGGTAGCTATAAAAGATTCAGAAACTCAATAACTACCATTCCCTTCTTTCAGGTAGTGTTTCTCCTCCAATACGTGATTGTTTTTGATCATTCTCCTGTGCCTCCAGATACTTGCTTTTAATACTTATATTTATGCAGGACAATTGGTCTGTTAGGAGCTACTGGTCATTGCTTGGATCAATATCCTTCAACTTTGTCTAAACTTCATAGTATCCCATGGAATGACTGCCAGGCTTCCAGCAGCCCGATGATGATCTCACCAGTGGAAACTTAGCAGTGTATATTTAGACAGCTTTTTGGTTCAGATGATGTGTTACGTGTGCATGATCTTACTATGCTGGCAAGCTGAATGTACAATTTCTTCTTCTGCTTCTTATATATCTTTCTGTATCAGCACTCAGGTTCCCCAAATCAGTGTAAAGAGTAGTATGAAACACACATGATGGTAATCTTTATATTCTGTCACTGCAACTTGGTAATTGTGTGACCTTAGGCCAGTGGTCCTGGGCCTCAGTTTCCTCATGTGTAAAATGAAGGAAAATTACCAATTTTTAGTACTTAGAATACTATTGTTAAATGTTAGTTGTATATATATTTTGTATTTAGGTAGCTTGATTATGCTGATGAATTTACATAGTGTGAAGAATTTAATTATGTAATGAGCTCAGAGTTTGCCACAAACTGGAGTCTTGACTCTTACACTGAAAGATATTTGATATAATATGACCTACATGATATGATTTGATATATGATGTGATATGATGATATACTTAACTAGAAAAGAAAATAGTTTCCTCTAATGTGGAATGATTTAATTGTGTTTGTCATTGGAGACCAAAGGGAAGGGATGTATAGGCTCTTTGATTTCTCTTCTCTTAGTGGTTCAGGGCCAAAGCAATGGATGAAGAAGTTCTCTGTGTTTGGTCTGGGTTGCACAGAGTGATCCTGGGAAGAAGACTCTGGCCTTGCAGGTTTAAATGCAACAAATCGGGCCTTTTTAGAAACTGGTGTTGGGATTATTATAGAAAACGGGATATCTAGGGTTACTCTTTATGACTTCTCACATCCTGGTTAATATTTTAATAAAATATTTAACTGCCAAATTAAATAAACTATGGCAGTAGTATAGTATTAATACACATTTCACATTGCCTTTTTAATTTTTATTTATATTGAAATATATAGTTGATTAACAATGTTATTTTCAGGTATTGTATGTATTCCTTTTCAGATTCTTTTCCCATTTAGGTTATTGCAGAGTACTGAGCAGAGTTCCCTGTGCTACACAGTAGATCCTTGTTGGTTATCTATTGTAAGTAAAGCAGTGTGTACATATCAGTCTCAAACAACCGATCTATTCCTCCCTTCTGCCATTTTCTCCAGTAACCATAAATTTGTTCTCTAATCTGTAAGTCTGTTTCTGATTCACTTTGCCTTTTTCCTTTTTTTAAAGAAAGTAGAGAGAACAAAGGAAGAACAAGGTCTTTTAGTTCTTGTAACCTCAAAAACCTTGGGGAAATAGAGGTCATTCTACCAAAACACTCATAAAAATCTAACTTCTATTATAAAATAATTTCTGATATCAACTTGTGAAGTTATAATAAAGTACATATCTACTAAACAATCACTAATGTTACATTTTTATTATTACCTGTTATTTTATAAATGATCATTAATAATCATATCTTATATTTTTTATTGTATTTTTCAAAGTGGCTTCTTAAATTAGCCCTTCCTTACAACCTTGTGAAGTAAATAATCCACAGACAGATGAATGGATGAAGAAGAGGTGCATATGTATGTATGTATACATACAATAGGATATTAACCATAAAAATGAATAAAATAATGCCATTTTCAGCAACATGGATGGACCTAGAGATTATCATAGTATGTAAAGTCAGTCAGACAGAAAAAACAAAGATCATATGATATCACTTATATGTAGAATTCAAAAATGATACAGGTGAACTTATTTGCAGAACAGAAATAGACTCACAGAAATTGAAAGCAAATTCATGGTTTGGGAACGTGAGGAAGAGACAAATTAGGAGTGTCAGTAACAGATACACACTATTATGTATAAAAGAGATAAGCAACAAGGACCAACTGTATAGCACTGGGAACTAGATTTAATATTTTATAATAACTCATAATGAAACAGAATCTGAAAATGTATGTACATATATGTATATATTTCTGAATCATTTTGCTGTATACCTGAAACTAATACAACATTATAAGTCAGCTATACTTCAGTAAAGCAAACAGTAGATAAGACATGTATTAGAACAAAAAACTGAGGGAAGTTCCTCCTGCATTTTCTGGTACTTGTAGTTGCTCTGAAATTTGTCCTCAGATTCTTCAAGCCAGTAAGACTGCGGGTGTTCTATATGAATTTTAACCACACATGCAAAATACAGTCTAAAGCTTGCTGTGAGGTCGGTAGCTATAAAAGATTCAGAAACTCAATAACTACCATTCCCTTCTTTCAGGTAGTGTTTCTCCTCCAATACGTGATTGTTTTTGATCATTCTCCTGTGCCTCCAGATACTTGCTTTTAATTCTTATATTTATGCAGGACAATTGGTCTGTTAGGAGCTACTGGTCATTGCTTGGATCAATATCCTTCAACTTTGTCTAAACTTCATAGTATCCCATGGAATGACTGCCAGGCTTCCAGCAGCCCGATGATGATCTCACCAGTGGAAACTTAGCAGTGTATATTTAGACAGCTTTTTGGTTCAGATGATGTGTTACGTGTGCATGATCTTACTATGCTGGCAAGCTGAATGTACAATTTCTTCTTCTGCTTCTTATATATCTTTCTGTATCAGCACTCAGGTTCCCCAAATCAGTGTAAAGAGTAGTATGAAACACACATGATGGTATCTTTATATTCTGTCACTGCAACTTGGTAATTGTGTGACCTTAGGCCAGTGGTCCTGGGCCTCAGTTTCCTCATGTGTAAAATGAAGGAAAATTACCAATTTTTAGTACTTAGAATACTATTGTTAAATGTTAGTTGTATATATATTTTGTATTTAGGTAGCTTGATTATGCTGATGAATTTACATAGTGTGAAGAATTTAATTATGTAATGAGCTCAGAGTTTGCCACAAACTGGAGTCTTGACTCTTACACTGAAAGATATTTGATATAATATGACCTACATGATATGATTTGATATATAATGTGATATGATGATATACTTAACTAGAAAAGAAAATAGTTTCCTCTAATGTGGAATGATTTAATTGTGTTTGTCATTGGAGACCAAAGGGAAGGGATGTATAGGCTCTTTGATTTCTCTTCTCTTAGTGGTTCAGGGCCAAAGCAATGGATGAAGAAGTTCTCTGTGTTTGGTCTGGGTTGCACAGAGTGATCCTGGGAAGAAGACTCTGGCCTTGCAGGTTTAAATGCAACAAATCGGGCCTTTTTAGAAACTGGTGTTGGGATTATTATAGAAAACGGGATATCTAGGGTTACTCTTTATGACTTCTCACATCCTGGTTAATATTTTAATAAAATATTTAACTGCCAAATTAAATAAACTATGGCAGTAGTATAGTATTAATACACATTTCACATTGCCTTTTTAATTTTTATTTATATTGAAATATATAGTTGATTAACAATGTTATTTTCAGGTATTGTATGTATTCCTTTTCAGATTCTTTTCCCATTTAGGTTATTGCAGAGTACTGAGCAGAGTTCCCTGTGCTACACAGTAGATCCTTGTTGGTTATCTATTGTAAGTAAAGCAGTGTGTACATATCAGTCTCAAACAACCGATCTATTCCTCCCTTCTGCCATTTTCTCCAGTAACCATAAATTTGTTCTCTAATCTGTAAGTCTGTTTCTAATTCACTTTGCCTTTTTCCTTTTTTTAAAGAAAGTAGAGAGAACAAAGAAGAACAAGGTCTTTTAGTTCTTGTAACCTCAAAAACCTTGGGGAAATAGAGGTCATTCTACCAAAACACTCATAAAAATCTAACTTCTATTATAAAATAATTTCTGATATCAACTTGTGAAGTTATAATAAAGTACATATCTACTAAACAATCACTAATGTTACATTTTTATTATTACCTGTTATTTTATAAATGATCATTAATAATCATATCTTATATTTTTTATTGTATTTTTCAAAGTGGCTTCTTAAATTAGCCCTTCCTTACAACCTTGTGAAGTAAATAATCCACAGACAGATGAATGGATGAAGAAGAGGTGCATATGTATGTATGTATACATACAATAGGATATTAACCATAAAAATGAATAAAATAATGCCATTTTCAGCAACATGGATGGACCTAGAGATTATCATAGTATGTAAAGTCAGTCAGACAGAAAAAACAAAGATCATATGATATCACTTATATGTAGAATTCAAAAATGATACAGGTGAACTTATTTACAGAACAGAAATAGACTCACAGAAATTGAAAGCAAATTCATGGTTTGGGAACGTGAGGAAGAGACAAATTAGGAGTGTCAGTAACAGATACACACTATTATGTATAAAAGAGATAAGCAACAAGGACCAACTGTATAGCACTGGGAACTAGATTTAATATTTTATAATAACTCATAATGAAACAGAATCTGAAAATGTATGTACATATATGTATATATTTCTGAATCATTTTGCTGTATACCTGAAACTAATACAACATTATAAGTCAGCTATACTTCAGTAAAGCAAACAGTAGATAAGACATGTATTAGAACAAAAAACTGGCACATGAGGAGACAGATGATGTTTATTTCCCTCTTAGGCATAGAGAGGACTCATTAGCTGACCCAGGTCTAGGACACTATCTCCTAAATTCAGGTGGGATCAAACACAGTGTTCTGTCTTCTGAAAAGATCATGGTCTTCTACATTATTTGTGACTCAGAATTTTGAGATAGATTTTACTTTTTCTTATGATAATGGTAATAAATGCTATGTAGAAAATACATACACACACAAGAACAAAATAGGCTTCCTGTTATTCAGGATAGCTTGTTAGCTTTCTAAATTTTTCTTCTGTGCATAAATAGATATATAAAAATTATTTTACTGAATTATAATATTATGTAATACCTTTTCACACTTGCTATATTGAGAAAACATCTTTATGTCATTAAAAGTTCTAAAACATGACTCTTGATGTCTCTTTAATATTCCATCATGTGAAAGGACTCAACCTAATTAACTTATGTAATTTCTATTGTACTTTCAGTCTGTAGCTACGTTTTATGCTATTATTTGTAATGTATTACTAAACATCTTCAGTGTACATCTCTGGTAGTTGTCTTAAAATAATTTTATAGAAGTCAGAATACCATATCAAGGATTAATGTATAAAATTTAAAATACTACCTTATGTGGCTTTATTAATAGACAGAGATTAGAAGGTTCACTACCTCTGAGATCCATTTGAAGTTTTATAAAATCCATTGGCTGATTCAGATCTTACCTTTCTTGTTATATAATTCACAGGGCAGGAGGAAGGACTTACATGACAACCCCAAAATATTATCTATATGTTACAAATACATATTAAAGTGTTTAAATTGAACCTATACATGTTTGGAAATTTTGGTAATATCCTCTAAGACAACTGGTGACAAACACGTATCATAACCAGTTTCGAGAATTATTCGCCTAGGGCCCAAATAGCATCCGAGGATTTAGACTTGTGACTTTGCTAAAAGGCTTCTAAAACTGTTTAACTTTATATTGCTCATTTCCAACAACTGTCACATTTTGGTGAAGCATCAAGAGATAAGCATTAAACCCTCTGCTGGTATATAAATCTAGTGCCAGTTCTCATAGCATCTGTTATAATTTGGGCAGTTTAACATGATTAGAATGCCAAAAAGCTTAATGTGGCTGGGTAATTTCACAGGATAGATGATGACCATTAAAATATTATGTTGTTTATTTCACTTGAAACAAAAATGAGTGATTGAAAGCTGAGAACTGGAAATGATATTGAAGTGGCCTCTTTCTTCCATAATAACAAAAGCAGGTTCTGTTTTCTGTGTGCTGATAGTGTGTTAGTTGGGACTTTTAGTTAAGCACAGTGGAAATGCACTAGGGGTAATTCAAGCAACAGGAAAGTATTGTCATCAAAAATCGTTGTGGAGACTGCACTAAAATCAGAGAAGAAATCCTGGGAGTCTTTACCAGCTCTCATTTCTCTGTCTGTTTTACGTTTTAAGACTGTATTACAGCTTCTGCATTTCTACCATAAAGCAGAAAATGGCTATTAACATTACCTAGATTTATATTTCTGCCATCTAAGAGACTAGACAAAAACTGAGATTGTTTAATCCCTATTTAAATTTCCAAGAGGAAATTTACAATAGCATCAAAAAGAATAAAACACTTAGGGATACATTTAACAAAAGATGTACAAGCTTCTCCCCTGAAAGTAAGTAAAGAAGATCTAAATAAATGGAAAGACATCCCATCTTCCTCCAAATCTTCACAGATCTGAAGGCTCAATATTTGTAAAGATGGCAGTAGTCCCCAACTGTGTCTACACATTCAAAATAATCCCTGTAAAAATCCCAGGTACTTTCTTGGCAGAAATTGTGAAACTCATTCTAAAATTCATACAAAAATGCAACTGACAAACTATGACAAAAACAGTGTTGAAGTAGGACAATAAAATTAGAGGGCTCTTCTTCCTGATTTCAGAACTTACTACAAAGCTACAATAATCATGACAATGTGGTACTGACATTAAGTAGGCATGTAGGTCAATGGGATAGAATTGAGACTTTAGAAATTAAACCCTCACATTTATAGTCAGTTGACGTCCTATAGGGGCTTCCCAGGTGACACTGGTGGTAAAGAACCCACCTGCCAATGCAGAAGGCATAAGAGAAGAGGGTTCAATCCCTGGGTGGAAAAAATCCCCTAGAGGAGGACATGGCAACCCACTCCAGTATTCTTGCCTGGAGAACCCCATGGACAGAGAAGCCTGGTGGGCTACAGTCTACAGGGTTGCAAAGAGTTGAACATGAGTGCATGTCTTAGCATGCACACATGACCTTCTACATAGGTGTAAAAGTAATTTGATGGTGAAAGAATAATCTTTTCAACAAGTGGTACTAAGACTCCCACACACAAAAGAAAGAAGTTGAACCTCTAGCATCACACTACACACAAAAATTAACTCAAAATGAATCACAGGTTTACATGTGAAAAATAAAACTATGAAACTTTTAGAAGAAAATACATGAGAATATACTTATGTGTTCATGACCTTAAGTTAGGCAGTAGTTTCTTCAAGAAACACAAGCAGCATAGAGACCAAAGAAAAGAATATAAATTGGACTATATCAAAAGTCAGACCTTTCTACTGAAAGACACCCTAATGACTGAGAAAAAATATTTTTAAAAATATTTCAGATAAAATAGACATTTCAAGAATATATAAGTGACTCTTTTAAGTAATAAAAATATGCAATCAAACAGTGGTCAAAGGATTTAAATAGATGTTTAACCAAAGAAATAAATGGCCAATAAGCCATGGAAAGATGCTCAACGTTATTAGTTATTAGGGAAATTCAAGTCAGTACCACAATAAAATGCCACTTCACACTAACTAGGATGGCAAAAATAAAGATGGTCACAAGTGTTGATGAGAATGTGGAGAAAATAGAATTCTTTGATTCATTGTAATGGGAGTGTGAAATAGTACATCCACTTTGGAAAAGTTTGACAGTTTCTCAAAATGTGTGATCCATTAATTTTATCTCTTAGGTGTAAGACAAAAATATAGTACCACGCAAAAACTTGAACACAGATGTTCATAGCAAGCAGCGTTATTCATAGTAGCCTGAAAGTGAAACAACTAAAGTGTCCATCAACTGATAAATGGGCAAAAACTGGTATATCCGTACAATGAGATATTATTTAGCTATTTTTTTTAAAAAAAGAGTGAAATACTAATGCATCTACATCATGGATAAACCTCAGAGACATTATGCTAAGTGAAAGAAAGCAGCCACAAAAGATCTATATCAGATAAATACATTTTAATGAAATGTCCTTAATAGATCTGTAGAGACAGAAAGTACAACAGGGCTTTAGGGACAGGACAAGAGGAGGAAAAAAGGTAAGTGATTGGTAATGGCATGGAGTGTTTCTTTTTTGGCTAATAAAAATGTTCTATGTGGATTATGGTGATGTTTGTACACTCTGAATTTATTCAAACATTGAGGAGAAAGAAACTCCTCAGGGAAGGGTCCTGAAGGCTTTAGTTGGGGCTCTGTGTTTATCCGCGGATGCGTCAACTATGGCCAGAGACAAGAAGTTACATTTTGTGAGTATGTCTGCTTCTGCCTTCCAGTGCAGGAGATTTCGATCCCTGGGTCGGGAAGATCCCCTGGAGTAGGAGATGGCAACTTACTCCAGTATTCTTGCCTGGAAGATTCCACAGACAGAGGAGCCTGGCAGGGTACAGTCTATGCAGACACAAAGAGCTGGACACCATGCATGACTGAGTACACATGCGCTGCTTCTGCAAGTATGTGGGTGCAAGTTGAGGGAAGGGGAAGAGACAGTTTCCATAAAGGATGGAGAAAACAGAAGCCTCACAACTCAGTATTTCCTTAACCAGAGCACACTTAAGTACATGAGTATGATGGATATGAATACGTTTTATTAAACTTACCTTTCTGTCTTTGATTTGGTCCATTGAAAAGTTAGCTAGAACTTGCTTGTTAAAAATGTTATTGAACATAATAAGCAATACAATGACTTAAAGACAAGTTTGACTCGGTATTATTTTTCTTCGTCTCTGAAGAGACATTTTAACCAAAGGTTGTTGAAGCAGCTGGCATTCGTTTTATTTGCCTGTCCTCTCCAAACACAGACACTCCTATGTGAAATGCCACCTGGAAACAGTGGCCATGGCCCATAAATTTAATTACTAACCTTTAATTCATCGCTGGCAAAATCAGTTCTTGAAGTATCTAGCTAATCACCTTTCTCTGACAATGCTAATCAATCGTTCAGCAGTCCACCTTTGTCTTAATTACTTTTGCACTACATTGCATTTTCAAAATGTCAAGAATCTTCTTCTGGAAAAGCAATAAATCATTCCTACATGATGTGAGTAGAGAGCCTGTTATTCCCTCACACTTGACCTTGGCTGTGTGAAGTTGAAATTGATTATTTGCTGCAGTGGTACATTATAAGGAAGAGAGATTCAATAAGAATCATAGCATGCACAAATGATAGCATGCACAATGTGCTTTTCAGCACAGTCTTGCCTCACCTGAAATGAACCAGCTGCTGTCAGATGTTGTTTTTAGCATTTGGCTAAATCCTCCGTAGAATTTTATGAAACAGAGGAGCTGTGAGACTTCTACACTTCCGTGAATTTCTGTGGTCAAAGAAGCATAAAACTACCATCTTATCAGAAGCCCAGCCAATCTCTTGCTGTAGATTCAAATCCAAAATGACTGTTCAATTCCCTGATATTTTTCTCCAAAGTACAAAAAAACAATCCACAATACTTCTCAAAAAATGAGAAGAAAGGAATAAAGTGAAAGAAGAAAGCTCCATGTTGAGATTAAGTAGCAGATTGAGAGTTAGACCATGTTCGAATCCTGATCATACCACTCACTACCTTAATGAAACTTGGTAAGTTTATTTAGCCTCTGTAAGCCTTGTTTTCCTCATTTCTGATTCATGTAGAGCAGCAGTTCTCATCCAGAGGCAGTTTTACCCGCCAAGAGGGACATTTTATCATCAAAACTGGGAGAGGAGTATACCAGATGGTTGCTGGTCAGGGGTGATGCTAAACATTTTACAGTGCACAAAAGTGAAAGTGTTAGTCACTCAGATGTGTCTGATTCTTTGCGGCCCATGGACTGTAGCCCACCAGACTCCCATCCATGGGTTTCTCCAGGCAAGAATATCGGAATCGGTTGCCATTCCCTTCTCCAGGGCATCTTCCCAACCTAGGGATTGAATCTAGGTCTCCTGCATTGCAGGCAGATTCTTTACCATCTAACCCACCAAAGACAGCCCTTATTACAAATGCATTATTACAAGGCACTACCAAAAGAAACTGTTCTTTAGAGCAATTAGCACAGGTCTTGATACCTAAATACTCAAGGAATCATTACCGTTATCATTTTGGTTTATTTAAGTAAAAGCTCCTCTCATCACAAATATAGATTTTCTCATCTCTCTCTCTCTTTTCCCTATTGCAACATAATCTTTAAATGTAACAGATACTCTATCTAGAGCTAATACTGTAATTATTTTCTTAATAAACATAATGGGACTTTTTCTTTCTACTAGTATTAAGTTTCTTTGATTTCTTCACAAAATAGTAATTGCTACTCAGTTTTAATATTTTCCACCTGCCATGGATGAACATAGGAATCAATTTTAAGAATCTCATTTAATCTTTCAAGGGCAAATTTATTTTTTCAACTTATGAAATATTGGAGGTAAATCACAGGATGATAAAAATCGTAGACATCATTGAGTCTAGTCTGACATATAGCAGAACTCAATTGGCTTTACAGTTATTACTTTGTTACCATCATTGATCAATAGCTCTATTCATGGATTTTTTTAAGTTAGTGGTACTCCCCAGTTAGGTTGATCTTCCCAGGTGGCACTTCCCAGTGGAACCTGCCTGCCAATGCAGGAGACCTGGGTTCTATACCTGGGTCTGAAATATCCCCTGGAGGAAGAAATGGCAACCCCTTCCAGTATTCTTAGCTAGAGAATCCCTTAGAAAGAGGAGCCTGGCAGGCTATAGGCAATAGAGTTGCAAAGAGAAACAACTGAAGTAACTTAGCACACACACACAGTTTGGAGGCTGAAAAACCACTGTTTGCTTGGATTCCCCTGTTCAGTAAGTCCTTACCTTGTCACCACCGATAAGCTTAGTAGGGGCGCCCTACAGATGCCCATTCACCATACTTCCTCTGCTTTGTGTTTCAGGGCTTGCTTCTGCACTCTGAATTCACCAGGCTTTTCCTCTCCTTTGTGTTTCAGGGCTTGCTTCTGCACTCTGAATTCACCAGGCTCCCTTGCCAATTGGCCCCTGGCTACATTAGCTCATGATAGACACTGACAAGAGAGAAAGCAAGAGAAAAGGAGATGCCAGGGTCTGTGTGTTTGTGTCTGTCTGTCTGTCTGCTGCTTTTTAAAGTATCTCCTCTGTGATCCTTCCTCCAGCTAGGTTGGGTCCTAAAAACTGGTAACAAACAGCTTCTCAGCTTTTCCGTCAGTCCTAAAGGATGGTAGACGCTTCCACTTTGACCAATCCCTCGGTTGTCACACCATCTCATTTTCAAGTCTTCCAACATCTTTTTTAGCCAATATCTTTTTTATTTGCTAGTATTTCCATGTTAGGTGTCCTTCATCTAACATGATTTTGCTCATATTATTTGAGAATATTCATGTCTGCTATACAAAATAAAATAAAGGACTTTCCTAATGGTCCAGTGGTTATAATTTAGCACTTTCACTGACAAGGCCCTGGAAACTATAGTTGACTTACAATGTTGTATTAATTTCTGCTGTACACAAAGTGATTCAGTTATATATATATGTGTGTGTGTGTGTGTGTGTGTGTATACACAGTTGCATATTTTGTTTTCTGTTTTGGTGTATCCTAGGATATTAAATATAGTTATCTATTTTCTCCATGTTGTTGTTTACCCATTCTATATATACTAGCTTACATCTGCTAACCCCAGCCTCGCTCTCCATCTCTTCCTACCCCTTTTCCCCCTTGGCAACCACAATTCTGTTCTCTGTGTCTGAGTCTGTTTCTGTTTTGTAGATTAACTCCTTTGCGTTCTAGTTTAGATTCTACACATAAGTGATATTCCATATGTCATTTTGAATCAGGATTTGGTCCATCTGGAAACCTTGGTATGTTTCTAGTGTCTGTGTATTGCACCTCAGGAATCATCTCCCCCAGTCTAAAAAAGAAGGATTTTCCATTAGCCTTCTGAGAAATGAAATCTCAGCATGCCTGAGCTTGACTTGGACTGTATTCTCTCCAGTAAGTACAGTGAGCCTCATCTAGTAAGGCTTTCAATAACATGGTCAAAAAGTACAAACTGACAAACAGGAACAGCAGTGAACCTGAAGCTATTCAGCAAAAGAACATTTACATCACAACAGACTAGTTGATAATTTTAAACCCTGATGAGAGTCTTGGTTGGAAAAATGACATCCTGGGTGATTACTAAAGAGTTGAGTTAAATGAGGTCAACATCACACACATAAAATGTGCATAGCTCTGTACTAGGCACTTGGTATAATTACCTCCTTTAATCCTTGAATAATTCCCAAAGATAGATACCATAACTCTTGCTTCACAGATTAGGTATCAGAGGGTCAAAAAAAGTATAGGCCACAGTCACAGAAGGGGGCAGTAGGCATTTAGAAATTAGCAACACAGACTGTGGAACCAGTTGTCTCGGTGCCATTACTAGCTCTGTCACTTTCCAAGTGAATGACTTGGGATGCTTCTTGATCTTTTGATTTCTTTGTTTATCAAATGGAGCTAATTAAAGTTTATACTTCAGGGAGTCATCATGAAGGTTCATCTTTTTAAAGAACATTGAACAACTACTGCCCTAGAGTAAGAGTTAAAAAAAAAGTATTGGTTAAATTTTTAAATCTAATCTGCTTTATCCCAAGTCCACTATATCTTGCTTCAATGTTCTAGACACTCTAGCCTTGTTTTACAAAGTATGGGCCATAGATGTCTTCAGTAGGTTTCCTGAAAGCAGAGTCTACAGCCGGGTTTGGAAGGCTGTGCTCTGAAGAAACCTCTAAGCAAGAGACCCAAGGCAAGGTAGGTTCAGGATGTGGCTTCGGGTAAAGCCTAGCCTCAGCCTGATTCTACTTTGCTGAAAAGCTTTGAAGCAGAAAGTGCACCCAAGAATGTATTCTACCTTTTGGCAACTGAACTAGGCTTTTGTTCTTTAATAATTGTGAGTCATTGGATATGATTGCAGAGAATGGGAGTAGGCATAAACAATAGCCCAAGAGCAGTTCTTCCCAGGCTTTAATTGGGAAAAGGGTAACAACTGAGGAATGGATACACTGAATCTGGTAAAAGGAGAATCCCAGGGGGCTCATGTGAGTCATGTAGCTGACTGCACCACTGGAGGGATCTGTAGCACTGGCATCGGCTGAGTTTCTTAGAAAGACAGGACCATTGCAGGACCCATCCTAGATCAGAATCTGCATTTAACAAACATCTCTGAATGTTTGCACACTAAGGACTGAGAAATTCTGTTCTACAAATGAGTTTTTTACTACTAGTGCCACCTAGGAAGCCCAAGGGGGTGTTTTAGTTGCTCAGTCATGTCCGAGTCTCTGGCCCCATGGATTGTAGCCTGCCAGGTTCCTCTGTCTATGGGGTTCTCCAGGCGGGAACACTATGCTTGCCATTTTCTTCTCCAGGGAATCTTCCCAAACCAGGGATCTAACCCACATTTATGGTGTGTGTGTGAAAGTTTTTAATGTCATTACTCAAAAAGCATTTTTATCAAAAAGTTTAAATTCTTATTATTCTAGTATTTTAGTACTAGCTTAACCATAACTACAGTGTTCCTTTCAACAAAATGGGTGAAGACAACAATAAAGATTGTGTCTTAGAAACAGATAAGAAAACGAGAAGCAGATGACTAGCTTTAACAGCCCATGGCTAAAGTTGGCAGGGTTTTCTAGAGCTGGAAAGTCTCCAGGAGCTCACTGATCCGTGAAAGGAGGGTATGCCACGTGCCAGCAGAGCACATGCTCTCCAGGGCCTGGCTCTAGCCAGGTTGTTTGATGTAGCCATCCATGAACTTCACAAATATTTGTATTACTTTTATTGGAGGCACAGTTTTCCTTGCCAGGGGGCCAACTGAAAGCTATATAATGCCCAGGAAAAAGATCCAAGTTAGAGTTTTGATCTGTAGAATTTTATAGACAAAGCAGGTGGCCAATATTTTGGATCATAATGTTTGTGAGATTGGACTTGAGGTTTTAGAATGACTGTGCAAAAAGAGAAATTCGTAAGCCATCAGTATTTCTTGCCGGGGCTTTATATTTTTAATAAGATTTAGTGGGAAAAGTTGGAGAAGGCAATGGCACCCCACTCCAGTACTCTTGCCTGGAAAATCCCATGGACAGAGGAGCCTGGTAGACTGCAGTCCATGGGGTCGTAAGAGTCGGACACGACTGACCGACTTCACTTTGACTTTTCATTTTCATGCATTGGAGAAGGAAATGGCAACCCACTCCAGTATTCTTGCCTAGAGAATCCCAGGGATGGGGGAGCCTGGTGGGCTGCTGTCTATGGAGTCACACAGAGTCGGACATGACCGAAGCAACTTAGCAGCAGCAGCAGTGGAAAAAGTATTTGTCTTATTCTTACTTCCTAATCTCCTACAATGCCTCCATACTTGTTATTGTAATACTTCTTGTTGCTTGCTAAAAACAGATGCACATGTGTGGAAGAGGTTATAGGTGCTTGTTCATGTCCATTTCTCATCTTTTTGTGGGATACTGTACTTCCTGGACCCCTTTGGTTTAGAGAGGGCCGTGTAACTAATTTTTGCCAATGAAATGTAAGTGGAGATAATGTATAAAACTTCCAAGATGAAGCACTTAAGAACTGGTGTGATAGGCCACTTTTTAATATGGTGGCAGTTCAAGTGGAAGAGAGTCTGGGCCTCTGGATCATTGAAAAGTGGGAGTCCCCAGTTACCTACCTGACTTAAAATGAAATACATTGGCTGAACCACTGAGATTTTGAAATTGTTCTTTTGTAGAATCTTGCTGTTACTTACCTTTGTTAATAAAACATAAGCAATCAACATCTTGGGATTTGGGGGGCTATAATATTAATGTAGTCTGAAAGCAGTGAGTTTGAAGACAAAGATTCAAGTCTTTGCTCCAACCCTTAACTAAGTGTGTGACATTAGGAAAATCATTAACTATCTCTGGTCTTAAGTAAAATTAAATTGAGCTACATCAACTCTGAGATCTCTTCTTCTCAACTCTTGTACCCTATAATTCATTGAAAGCCCATATACATCATTTTTAACTTATTTGTCTAAAGCTTCTCCATACTTTGCATAATTATTGTAAATGATAAATTTATGTAAATGCAAGTACATGCACTCTGCAAATCCTAAGAGGATATTTTTTAAAGGAGTCATCAAATCACTTTGTGCCTAAAAAATTTATTTTTTATGAAGGTTCTGTCAGTAAGTACATAATCTATATTTATAGGGCCATGCCTTATATTTGCCTGATTTATTTATCTGTCCTACTTATAATCACAAGAGTCTTTCAAAGAAGACTTCATTGTAGTAGTGAGGGGTATACCTGAAAAATCAGTCATATGAAACTGAACTGTTTTTGCTACCACTAAATAGATGAATTTCCATCTGGGTTTTATCCCATTCGAGTCTCCATGTGGAACAGTGGAGACCAAGGTAAATTACAGATGGGAAATTTTTTTTCTGGAATTTTAGGAGTAGTTAAATGACCCTCTAGGGCTATGTGGTAAAGAACTTATGTGTAGATTTCCTTGGTGGTGGTGGTGTAATCGCTAAGTCGTGTCCAACTCTTGCAACCTGCTGGGATCCTCTGTCCATGGGATTCTCCAGGCAAAAATAACTGGATCGGGTTGCCATTTCCTTCTCCAGTAGGTTTCCTTGGGGGCCTCAGGTTGCTCCATACTCTCATTTTGTTTCCAGGGCACAGTGCTGTTGCTATGACATCCAGTCTCCCACTCCATTCCCAGTGTGTTCACTGTCCTTTTTTCTTCTCTGGTCTTGGACATGTCAGATTTTATGCTCTGAGCTTGGACTGCAGTGAACAGTGATACTTTCCACCCTCCTTTGGGGAAAAAAGGGACACAGACTCTCCACATTTGATGTGAGAACCATGCTTGTTATTGGTTTTTAAATGCTGACGCCTGAACTTCAATCTAAGGGAAAATAGCAGGGAACTGGATTGGGGAAGAGAGAAAATTGGGGTGAGAAAGGGCACACGAGGAAGTGCATTGATTGTTCCAGATGATGCTTTGTTGTTTGTGAAATAAACAAATCCTCTGAACTCAGGCCATCTTTTCAGAATTCTTTTGAAAACAAGGATGTTTTTCTTTCTCACTGCCTGTCTGTGTCTGACTTGTCCTCTCTGGGGCTATTTCAGCTGCTGCCCTGATGTTTCTGGATAAATTGTGTTGGGTACACTGTTTCCGTTTGCCACCATTCCAGAAGGAAAGTCCTTTAGGCACAACCTTCTCTGTCTTCACAGCCCAAATGCATGTTTGGGAACACCAGAGAATAAACCACTTCCATCTCCCAGGAAATGCAGGGGTAACTGCTTTCTTTCTACAAGGCAAACAGAAGATAAGTTTTTCTTATTTTTTCAGAGTGAGTGAGATTCTGTGAGGACAGACTTTAGCATGTCTGTCCTCAGAGACATGCTTGGGTAAGGGTTGTTTGTTTGCACTTGGTCCTTTTGTTTTCGTACTTCAGAATTGGATTGGAAACCTAGGTGTTTCTCAATTGTTCCTCAAGTGTAGATAAATAATAGTAATAGCTACTATTATAAAATTGAACATTTCCCCTACTAATTCATACTGAAAGCAATATTATTCAAATTTTAGAGGTATATTTTACAATCTTTTTTCCTCCTAATCTTAGTTCTTTAGAAAGAAGTCTAAATTCTGTTGAAATCTTTAGAAATAAAGTTTAATCTTATTTTTAGTCTTTGGCTTCAAGCACAAAGCATTGTTCTTTCCCAATTGATTTTTCTTTCCTGATATATCTAACTGACTTTGAAATAATCTTTGAGTCTTTACTGCTTTCTACTCACTGTCCACCAGTGGGCATTTGCTGCCTTCCCTCTCTTTCTGGAGACATGTCAGCTTTTCTATGAAATAAACTGTTTTGTTCTGCCCTCTTTTCCTGTATAACGATTTTCCCAAATTATTTTTTCTTTACCTCTTCCTTCCCATTTCTATCAGAATCTGAATCAATTCTACTTGCTTCTACCCTACTGGCAATTGTTAACTAGAGTGTAGAATAACAAATTGGCTTACTTGTTTATTAAGAACTTTTTAAAAAATGTATTTCTTGTAAGGGTGACATTCTTCCCATGCCTTGATAGCACCAGAGAAGGAAAATGTCATTCCACAAAATCATCCTCCACCAATCTTATGCTTGGTAAAATATTGCTGATTTCACTTTATAATAGATTAAAGATAGACAGCAGTGTTTGATAATTGTTATGTAAAGGGAGGAATCTCCTCTCCCTTGAACCTGGGTGTAGTCTGTGAGTACTCCAATAGAATTTGGTGAAAGTTTGACTGTGCAGTGAGAGGGCCCAGGCTTGGACAAGTTGTGCATCTCTACATCCTCTCTGGTTGGAACACTCAGTTGTGGAGCATTCAGTCACCATGAAAAAGTATGACTCCTTTTGATCATAGGAGAAGCCATGAGCAGGCACTTCTTGTGGTAGTCCCAACTAAGCTGAGCCTTCCGGCCAAGGATCCAAATACACAAAGTGAAGCCATCTGTGACCTTCAGACCAACCCATCTATTAATCAGTACCACCAAGTGACCTCATTCAGCATTATTGAGGGCAGAAAAACTGTCCTGTTAAACTGTACCTGAGTTTCTGACCCATAAAATTCTGAAATATCATGAAATGGTTGTTGTTTTGAGATATTATGTTTTGGAACGACTTGTTACACAGAATTTTATAACTGGAATGCCCTTAATGTAGCAAAATTTTACTGTGGACTGGTGGAACTTGGAAGAACACTCAGGCAAAACATAGTTTCTCCTTTGGGCCAGCTTGTACCCTGAGAAGGAGCTGACCAGAGCCTGCAGCTACTGTATGTAATTTGAACCCCAATCGTAAATTCATGGTATAAAAATTTTAATTTCTTTAGTTTTTTCAAATACCTTCTGCTTTAAGCTTTCAGTCTACTTACACCAGTCATCAGAGAATCCTTCCCTTTCCCTGGTGTCAGCAAACTACAGTTTCTAGGCAGCGTGTTTTTGTATACCCTCCAAGCTTACAATGTGTGTGTGTGTGTGTGTGTTTTTAATAAATATAAAAAGGGTTGTTTAAAAAAAAAAACAAATAATATGCAACAGAGACAAAATATGGCATTCAGATTCTAAACTATTTGGTATCTGACCCTTCACAGAAAAAAATTGCCCATTCTTGGTATAAAAAATTGAAGTAACTAACAGTCTGTAATTGTCATCTTTATATGGGAGTATATAAAAACCTCTGGGATACCTGCTTTTGTGCTTAGATAACAGACATCAGCTGACATACAATTTACCCCTTGTCTCACTCATCTATAAGTTTTATCTAATAGTCCTGTTTTTCTTCCCCAGGACTTACCTCTGGACTAGTAAGGGAAGAGGTTCAGGATGTACACATCATTTACTGAGCTTCCACTAAATGGCAGGCACTGTGCTGGGCACTTTGATAGACCAGTGAACAAACGAAGATTCTTGCATCATTCTAAAAGAGGTAGCAGACAATAAACCATAGAAAAAAATGAATATATTCATTATCTATTTACTAAAAACATGTAGTACTAAAGTATATATGAAAAGTACAATCAAAAAAGAACAGATAGAAGACAATAGGAGGGAAAAGTTGGAGGTGGACAGTCTTCGGGCAGGCCTTATTGAGGGTAAGTATTTGAAATAAAACCTGAAGGAGGTCAGTAAATGAGCATGTAGATATCTGTCTGGGAGATGACTATGCCTAGGTACTGAAGGCCACAGTATGCCTGACAAGTTGAAGCACCATGAGGGAAGCTGGTTTAAATGCAAAGGGATGTAATCAGAAAGAGAGCAGGGTTATGTTTGTAGAGTCTTCTCTTCAAGAAAATTAGAGATACCAAGGGAACATTTCATGCAAAGATGGCCACAATAAAGGACAGAAATGGTCTGGACCTAATAGAAGCATAAGATATTAAGAAGAGGTGGCAAGAATACACAGAAAAACTATACAAAAAAGAGCTTCATGGCCCAGATAATCACAATGGTGTGATCACTCACCTAGAGCCAGACATCTTGGAATGTGAAGTCAAGTGGGCCTTAGAAAGCATCACTACAAACAAAGATAGTGGAGGTGATGGAATTCCAATTGAACTATTTCAAATCCTGAAAGATGATGCTGTGAAAGTGGTGCACTCAATATGCCAGCAAATCTGGAAAACTCAGCAGTGGCCACAGGACTGGGAAAGGTCAGTTTTCATTCCAGTCCCAAAGAAAGGCAATGCCAAAGAATGCTCAAACTACCGCACAATTGCAGTCATCTATCTCCCATGCTAGTAAAGTAATGCTCAAAATTCTCCAAGCCAGGCTTCAGCAATACGTGAACCGTGAACTTCCTGATGTTCAAGCTGGTTTTAGAAAAGGCAGAGGAACCAGAGATCAGATTGCCAACATCCGCTGGATCATGGA
>SJYC01026643.1:0-11925 GCA_006408675.1 Madoqua kirkii
CCAACCAGTCTCTTCTGAAGGAGATCAGCCCTGGGATTTCCTTGGAAGGAATGATGCTAAATCTGAAACTCCAGTACTTTGGCCACCTCATGTGAAGAGTTGCCTCACTGGAAAAAAACTCTGATGCTGGGAGGGATTGGGTGCAAGAGGAGAAGGGAACGACCGAGGATGAGATGGCTAGATGGCATCATGGACTCGATAGACGTAAGTCTGAGTGAACTCCAGGAGCTGGTGATGGACAAGGAGGCCTGGCGTGCTTCGATTTATGGGGTCGCAAAGAATTGGACACGACTGAGCGACTGAACTGAGAACAAGATCACTTTGTCTGCTCTGCTGAAATCAGATTGGGGGAGGTTGGGTGGGGCAAGAGTAAAAGCAGACATACTTATTGGGAAGCTACTGCAGTAACCTAGCACATTATTATAATAGCACAAATTTAAGATAACAGCATGGAGATGGTTAAGAAGAAAACAACAACAAAAACTGCTAAGGCTCATTATTTCTAAGATTCCATTATTTCCCCTTCAAAGTTGTCCTCCTCAGCTCAAAAGTTATTTTATAGATTAAAGCTTTAAAGTTATGCTCTAATGAATCCAGCTTGATATTGACAATCTTTATAAAAACTGGTAGCATTCTATAAAAAAAATCTGATGGTAATTGATTCTTGATGCTTAAGAAGCAGTATTCTGCATTCCCTGTACATTGTATAGTTGGGTGCTTTGCCACTTTAGATGTATACTTTGTTTTTCTTGTTTGTTTTTACTTTATTTTACTTTACAGCACAGTGTTGATTTTGGCATACATCGACATGAATCTGCCACGGGTGTACATGAGCTCCCAAACATGAACCCCCCTCCCACCCCACATCATCCCTCCGGATCATCCTCGTGCTCCAGCCCCAAGCATCCTGCATCAAACATAGACTGACAGTTCATTTCTTACATGATAATATACATGTTTCAATGCCATTCTCCCAAATTATCCCACCCCCTCCCTCTCCCTCAGAGTCCAAAAGTCCACTCTACACATCTCTGTCTCTTTTGCTGTCTTGCATACAGGGTCATCATTACCATCTTTCTAAATTCCATATATATGTGTTAGTATACTGTATTGGTGTTTTTCTTTCTGGCTTACTTCACTGTGTACAATCAGCTCCAGTTTCATCCATATCATTAGAACTGATTCAAATGTATTCTTTTTAGTGGCTGAGTAATACTCCACTGTATATATGTACCACAGCTTTCTTATCCATTCATCTGCTGATGGACATCTAGGTTGATTGTCAATATCAAGCTGGATTCATTAGAGCTTTTGTTTTTGTTGTTGTCATTGGTTTGTTGTAGATTATGTGTGTGTGTGTGTGCTTGTGTGTGTATTTTAGTGTAACTGAGTTTGTCCTGTCAGACATTTTGATTCAGAAGATCTCTCAATAGACATGTGAAGAGCTGTGTGCATTTTCCAAGTTAATCAAATAATTGACATCATCAGCTAAAATTAGAAAATTTGTTCTAAAATAAAAAGAAAATAAAATGTCCACAGTTAAAAAAATAAAAAATAATAAAGTTATGCTCTTAAATGATCATGTAGTGTCCAGATCTGTAGACTAGGTCTTGACTTGTTGGCCTTCCCTTCAAGACCCAGGCTTCTAAATCTCCAAACCTGAAAAGAATTCCCTTTTTCTCTGCTTTCCAGGGAATAAATCCTATCCTTGAATTCATGAGCCTAGAATAGCCTCACTGCAACTTGATTGATGAAAGAAAGCTGAGTTAAAGGCAAAGCAGGAAAAGACCAGGGGAAAACTACTTCTCTCTTTCCAGGACCCCAATTATACATTTGTTACTTCTTTGGCTGTTGTCCTTCGTAGTCCCTGAGAGTCTGCCAATATTTTTAATTCTCAGATCGATTGCTTTCTCTTGATCTGTCCTCCTATGGGTTAACTTTTCTTTCATCTCCAATCTGTAGTTAAAGCCAGTCAGAGAATTTTCTTTTAGATACTGTATTTTTCAGTTTTAGAGTTTCCATAATGTCATTTTAAATTGTTTTTCAGTTCAGTTAAGTCACTCAGTCATGCCCAACTCTTTGTGACCCTGTGAACTGCAGCACACCAGGCCTCGTTATCCATCACCAACTGCCAGAGTCTACGCAAACCTTTTCTCTGCTTTCCAGGGAATAAATCCTATCCTTGAATTCATGAGCCTAGAATAGCCTCACTGCAACTTGATTGATGAAAGAAAGCTGAGTTAAAGGCAAAGCAGGAAAAGACCAGGGGAAAACTACTTCTCTCTTTCCAGGACCCCAATTATACATTTGTTACTTCTTTGGCTGTTGTCCTTCGTAGTCCCTGAGAGTCTGCCAATATTTTTAATTCTCAGATCGATTGCTTTCTCTTGATCTGTCCTCCTATGGGTTAACTTTTCTTTCATCTCCAATCTGTAGTTAAAGCCAGTCAGAGAATTTTCTTTTAGATACTGTATTTTTCAGTTTTAGAGTTTCCATAATGTCATTTTAAATTGTTTTTCAGTTCAGTTAAGTCACTCAGTCATGCCCAACTCTTTGTGACCCTGTGAACTGCAGCACACCAGGCCTCGTTATCCATCACCAACTGCCAGAGTCTACGCAAACCTAGGTCCATTGAGTCAGTGATGCCATCCAACCATCTCATCCTCTGTCATCCCCTTCTCCTCCTGCCCTCAATCTTTCCCAGCGTCAGGGTATTTTCCAGTGAGTCAGCTCTTCATATCAGGTGGCCAAAGCATTCGAGTTTCAACCTCCAACATCTGTCCTTCCAATGAACACCCAGGACTGATCTCCTTTAGGATGGACTGGTTGGATCTCCTTGCAGTTCAAGGGACTCTCAAGAGTCTTCTCCAACACCACACTTCAAAAGCATCAGTCCTTTGGCACTCAGCTTTCTTTTCAGTCCAACTCTCACATCTACACATGACCACTGGAAAAACCATAGACTTGACTAGACGGACCTTTGTGGACAAAGTAATGTCTGTGCTTTTTAATATGTTGTCTAGGTTGGTCATAAGGTTGTTGCTATTATTTCCTATGTTTTCTTAAATCACAAAAATCATGTTTTCCTTTGTGTCTTTTTGAGTATAGTTATAAGAGATGCTTTAAAATCTTTGTCTGATATTTCAGTACCTGGTTCATCTCACATCTGGTCTATAACAGTACCGCAAACAATTCATAGGTACATTCAATTTGATAAACTCTGGCATAGAGCACACTGAAGGCCACACTGCAAATGCTAATTCAAAGTATAAATAAATTCCTCACCACTACTAAGTGTAATATATTTGCATTGAGAAATCATTTTGCTCTCAAATTTTAATAACAGTGTTTGATTTTATCTTCCTCCTTAAAAAACGAAAACAAAAACCCTCTTTCTAAACTGATAGATAAGGTTGGCAAATATGAATCTGAACAGTAAAGGAGAAGTATTTTAAAGGGCCATATCATAAAATGGAAAGTATGACCACTGCATTTATAAAAGAACCAGCATTGTACGTGGTTGTAATTAAAATTAAGAAATTTTATGAATCACATCTTCTGTCTACTTTTTTAAAAAAGCTATTCCCTCAGCCTCTAGGCTATAGATAAAAATCTTCTTCAAAAAGAATTTCCCGCCCGCATCCCATGCATAAATTCATCCAGATGAAAGCATTCTTTTTTATTGGCAAGCAAAACTGATGATAATTATGGGCCCTGGCAAAGCAAATCCTGTCATAAAAATATTTCTGATAAATGTCTATAGTTTAGAAAACTACAAAATAATTTTCAAATACAGAACATAGAAGAAACTTGACACAAACCAAATGAATTCATTTCCTTTACATTTAAAAAACATTCTACTTGATTACAAAATTTTTCACTCTTCTTCAGCTAATGGTAACTCAATGTAATTTTATATGCATTGCAGTCTTTAAAGGAAAATCATAATTTAAAAGCATGCAAATGGAAAACCATGCTGGTGAACAAAAGAACTGTCGAATAGAAAAAAGTCATAAATAAAGCAGGAAAAAAGAGAATCATCAAGAAGAATTTGTAACACATACCGAAAAGGGCAACAAAAGCATGTTTATGCACCATGACCATGATAATAATTTTGCTCACAGATATAAAAATAATATCAAACTTCTTGCCCACAATGAAATTAATTAAACATCATTTCTCCAAGTTATCAGTACTTTTTACTGCCGCATAGTAGGTGAAAGTTAGTGGGGATTTTTTTTTCTGTTCTGAGCATATGGTGTTATTAAATAAGTGCTAATTTGTGAAAATAATACTACTAAACAGGAATGAAACAACACATTTAATAATGAACCTTCTTTTAAAATAAAAGTGGCATTTTCATCTGTATGCCAAAATAAATTTCCTTGGTAAAAACCTGTGGTAGTTCTCAACACTTAAAATCAGCTAATAATTGACAGCTGTAGTTCTCAAATCATGGAAAAGAATCAGTAGTGGAAATACTCCAGATATGGATTAAAAAAATAATTGTCAACTTTCAGTTCAGTTCAGTTCGGTCACTCAGTCGTGTCCGACTCTTTGTGACCCCATAAACCGCAGCACACCAGGCCTCCCTGTTCATCACCATCTCGGAGTTCACTCAGACTCACGGCCATCGAGTCCCTGATGCCATCCAGCCATCTCATCCTCAGTTGTTCCTTTCTCCTCCTGCCCCCAATCCCTCCCAACATCAGAGTTTTTTCCAGTGAGGCAACTCTTCACATGAAGTGGCCAAAGTACTGGAGTTTCAACTTTAGCATCATTCCTTCCCAAGAAATCCCAGGGCTGATCTCCTTCAGAATGGACTGGTTGGATCTCCTTGCAGTCCAAGGGACTCTCAGGAGTCTTCTCCAACACCACAATTCAAAAGCATCAATTCTTCGGCACTCAGCTTTCTTCACAGTCCAACTCTCACATCCATATATGACCACAGAAAAAACCATAGCCTTGACTAGACGGACCTTAGTCGGCAAAGTAATGTCTCTGCTTTTGAATATGCTATCAAGGTTGGTCATAACTTTTCTTCCAAGGAGTAAGCATCTTTTAATTTCATGGCTGCAGTCACCATCTGCAGTGATTCTGGAACCCCCAAAAATAAAGTCTGACACTGTTTCCACTGTTTCCCCATCTATTTCCCATGAAGTGATGGGACCAGATGTCATGATCTTTGTTTTCTGAATGTTGAGCTTTTTGCCAACTTTTTCACTCTCGTCTTTCACTTTCATCAAGAGGCCCTTTAGCTCCTCTTCACTTTCTGCCATAAGGGTGGTGTCATCTGCATATTTGAGGTTATTGATATTTCTCCCAGCAATCTTGTCAACTTTAAAAGGATGTTTTCCAGTTTTTAACTCAAGTGGCCATTGAGATTAGCCAAGAATATCTCATTGAACTGATTTAGTGCAAGCCTCAGACTGATCCAGTGGACCAAGGTCCTACATCCCTTCCCCCTGGCTTCCCAACAGAATCACTGATAATGGAGATGTGGATCCATCTCTGTGGTCTCTACAGGTATTGAAGGATCATCAGGAACATGAGTTCTAGGACCAACACATCTTTGAATTAAACCCTGGTTCTGCCTTATCATTATGGTGTGACCTTTGGCAGTTTAATTAACTTTTAAGCTTCTGTTTCTTCACCTTTGGAATAAGGAAGAGTTAATAATCTCTCATATGTCATAGGATTATTTAAAGCATGAAATGAGACAATTTATGTCATATTTCGCTGAGAGTAAGTGCTGTTCAAGTGATTCCTCTACTTCCTCCTCCTCCTCATCCTCTGTTCTTGCCATAAATGCATTTTCAGGATGTAAAATCTATTGAGTGATTGATAAGTGATGCCAGCCATGACTCTGAAACAGTTAATGTCTAGAGCAATGCTGTCCAACAGATTACACTTGAAGATAGAAGTATTCTAGCCTGTGCTGCCCAGTATGATACCCATTAACCAACCACTTGTGGCTTAGGGGCACTTAAAGTGTGGCTGGTGCAACTGAGATGCTAAATTTTGTTTCGTTTTTTAAATTTTATTTTTATTGAAGTATAGTTGGTTTACAATGTTGTGTTAATTTCTGCTGTACAGCAGTGAGGTTCTAAATTTTAATTTTGTTTACCTTTAAATTAATTTAAATGCAAATTGAGCCACATGTGGTTAATGGCTACTATATTGGATGGTGCAAATCTAAAGCAAAGATCATAAGTTTAAGTGCATAAAGGGAGAAGACAGATGACAAATCAGTGAAGTGAGTTGAGTCTATGACAGGGTGTGGACTTTTGGAAATTACAGACATAGGAATGCCTTGTTTTAAAGGAGTCTCAGCAGTACTAGCCTTAGTCAGTACTGCTGGGTAGGTGTTTGTCCAGCTTTCCTCATGTTTCAGGAGAAGCCAGAAATGCAAATTTGCATGCAAAGTTTTACTGTTCTTTAATGTGTCAACAAACTTAAAAAAATTTGGAGCACTCCAAGCCAAACAAAATATATTTACCAACTAGATGTGGGCCATGAAACATCAGTCTGCAGCCTCTAGTTGAGAGCCCACCCCTAAAAAGTTATGAAAAAATCACCAAATAACACTGTCCATAGGAAGAGCAGGGAGGGTCAACCTTGTTACATGTCAAATAGATTTGAGGAAGTGGGACTTCTTAGGAACCCCATGAATGATGACCTCATTGCCTACATCAAACCTTCAGAAGCTGTCTCATTCCTGGGTCCTCCATTCCACATGGCTTATAAACTGAAAGAACCTAGTCTAAGGAAAAAGAATCTTGGAAAAACATTGATGTTTCCTGGTCCAGCTCACCACCAACACTTGGTATCCATTGGTGTAAGCATCTCTCCCTAAAAGAAGAGTGACAGGAACAGGAACCAGGTCAGTCTTCCATGCTCTAAATTCTTAAGATTCTGGCAAGCCTCAACTGATGGAAAAATGGAAGGGCTTCTGTCCTGCTTGAACATGAAGCTCTCTGGCATCTGATGACTCTATGAAGCCACCACAGTTTTCCCGCGATATATTCTTGTATTCATTCCCTCAATATCAGCCTTGTCTTCATGTAGGAGCCAAACATAAAGGTAACACATCATCTGAAGTAAGAGCACTATTTTTGGCCTCAGGCTCAGGATTCAGTTGTCCATTTACTATCTGTGTGGCTTTAAGCAAGAGATTATTTTTTTTAAGAGCATCGAAATTTTATTTCACTTAATTCACATAATGCCTATTCTTTTTTTTCTAATTGAGATATAGTTAATTTGCAATGTTTTTTCGTTTCTGTTGTACAGCTACATATATACACACGGATTCTTTCCTTTCTAGTTTATTGCAAGATATTGAATATTGTTGCCTGTGCTATATAGTAGTACCTTGATATTTATCAATTTTATACAGGGTAGCTAAGCATGAGACTTATTAATACCTCATCCACACAATGAGAAAAATGAGAATATCTTCCTTATAAGTTGGTGAGAAGATTAGATGACAAAACATGTTAAGGGCTAGTATAATCAGGAAGCTCTCAGTTGGGGTGGGGGAGACGTTTACGTATAATGGATAACATCTTTGCTCCATACAGTAGCATTCCAAGGGGAGGGTACAGTGGGGGTTATCTCTCTCAGTCAAGAGGAGTATTTTATCATTGACTTTATTTAGAATTACTAGTGTAGGTGATAATTAAAGACAGATTGACTTTTCAGTTCAGTGCAGTCACTCAGTCATGTCTGACTCTGAGACCCCATGGACTGCAGCACTGCAGGCTTCCCTGTCCATCACCAACTCCCAGATCTTGCTCAAACTCATGTCCATCGAGTCAGTGATGCCATGCGACCATCTCATCCTCTGTCGTCCCCTTCTTCTCCTGCCTTCAATCTTTCTCAGCATCAGAGTATTTTCTAATGAAAAAGTTCTTTGCATCAGGTGGCCAAAGTATTGGAGTTTCAGCTTCAGCACCAGTCCTTCAAGTGAATATTCAGAGTTGGTTTCCTCTAGGATTAACTGGTTTAATCTCCTTACAGTCCAGTTCAGTTAGTTCAGTTCAGTCACTCAGACCTGTCTGACTCTTTGTGACCCTGTGAACTGCAGCCGGCCAGGTCTCCTTGTCCATCACCAACTCCCAGAGCTTTCTCAAACTCATGTCCATCGAGTTGGTGATGCCATCCAACCATCTCATCCTCTGTCGTCCCTTCTCCTCCCACCTTCAATCTTTCCCAGCATCAGAGTCTTTTCAAATGAGTCAGCTCTTCACATCAGGTGGCCAAAGTATTCGAGTTTCAGCTTCAACATCAGTCCTTCCAAGGAACACTCAGGACTGATCTCCTTTAGGATGGACTGGTTGGATCTCCTTGCAGTCCAAGGGACTCTCGAGAGTCTTCTCCAGCACCACAGTTTAAAATCATCCATCTTCAGTGCTCAGCTTTCTTTATAGTCCAACTCTCACATCCATACATGACTACTGGAAAAACCATAGCTTTGACTGCACACATCTTTGTTGTCAAAGTAATGTCTCTGCTTTTAAATATGCTATCTAGATTTGTTTTAAAATCCTCTGTAGACATTGCACTCCATTATTATCTGTTCCTAAGGAGACCACTGCCACTGGCCTTTAGTGCATTTATGACACAAGGTGACCAACTTGTACCAGTTTGCCTAGGACTTTCCCAGTTTGAGCACTAAAAGCCCCATGTTCCCTCAGTCCTCTGAAACTGGGGGATAGTTGATTATCTTACACATGCCAGACATTAAGGAAAGATAGTGGAAAGGTAAGAAGCCAGGTTCTAATACCAGTAGTTTGAATATCATTTGTGGTAGTATGAATGGAGAAAGAAGTACAATTGACCCTTGAAACAACACAGGTTTAAACTGTGTGGATAACCTACATGAATTATTTTTCAATAAATACATGTAGCACTATGGGCTTCCAGCTTGGTTGAATCCACAAACACACAACTGCAGATACTGACGAACTGTGGATCCTGAGGGTAGACTGTACATTATAGAGACATTTTTGACTGTGAGACCTGCAGATTATTCAGAGGTCACCTGTACTCACCAGAGAGAGACATTTTTGACTATGAGAGCTGTCTGAGCCCCTAACCTGCAGATTATTCAGAGGTCACCTGTACTCACCAGAGAGAGGAAAAAAACGCATTTAAAAACTTGGCTAACACATGCCTTGCCCAGATCCCCTGCTTTTGGCATCATGCAAACATCTCCCTCCACCCTCTGATCACCTCCATGTATCCATACTCATTTAGCTGAACCTGGAAGTACAGAGTTAGCAACCAGGTCTCCATGCCCTTTCTTGTCTCCCATGTTTTTGATGGGTCTGCTCAGAGAACGTTCAACATGCTCTAAAGGAGGCCACACAGACATGCTGCCTGGGCCAAACTGATCATTGCATAATTGATAACAGTCCTTTTGTATTCACATTCTATTTAGATTATTGTACATAGCAGGTGACAGGTGTTCAGAGAACATTACCCAATCTGCCTTTTGCCAAGAACATCCTGAGACCAGCTGGGGCAGGGAGCCCAGAGGAAATCCCCAGAGTAATTTGATAGTTCACAGGGCTTTGGGTTTGTGAGGATTACAACCGAGAATTAAGGTGGTATTGACCACCCACTTAAGAAGGGGCTTTGTGCTTTTCCCTTCTACACTTACTATTTTTGTTCCCAAGGAAATTGCTGCATGGTAACCAAGATGAAAACTTTTTTCTCCCCACTTAACACGAGAAAGAGTGAAATAGAAAGCATCTAGTAAAGGAGAAGCCTGCTTTAAAACACACATTATTGGGTACACCAGTTTGGGGTGGATGGGAGTTATTTAACTCCCTGGTGACTCAGAGGTTAAAGCATCTGCCTGCAGTGCAGGAGACCAGGGTTCGATCCCTGGGTTGGGAAGATCCCCGGAGAAGGAAATGGCAACCCACTCCAGTATTCTTGTCTGGAGAATCCCATGGAAGGAGGAACCTGGTGGGCTACAGTCCATGGGGTGGCAAAGAGTCAGACATGACTGAGCGACTTCACTTCATACCAGAGTCAGATGTTTCAGGAAGACTGTAGAATGCAACTTTCAGGATCAGAAGTTCATTCTGAAATAGAACTAGACAGAACATTTCACCTGTCTGGTGAATACATATTCTAGATTCAAAGCTAAAGTTTTCACATTTCATAGAGCCTCTACCTTGCTGTGTGTTCAAAAATCTACTTACAGTTGGCCTCACTTTTTAAGTATTTCTCCCTTGCTTTCTCAGTTTGGTTATTCAGAATAAGTTTAGGTCAAAATTCATACATTGACTCATTCCCCAAACATTTACTAAACATGCCTACAACACGCTTTGTAAGACCAGATTCATTGCAGCATCAGTCCCACAGATATTTCTGGAGATCTGCTATGTGATAAGTTCTAAGCAAGGCTGTGAAGATGTGTTCTGTTCAGGGAGTTTACATTCCAGCAGGTCAGACAGAACCGTCTGGTGATACTTGCTATGGACAGAAGTAGAGTGGAGTAAGGGAGGGGTGGAAAGTGGTAGGGTAGGGGAGTAGAAGAGACCATTTGAGCAAAAAGTTGAAAATGATGAGTGAATTGGCCAGGTAGACATTTGGGAGCAAAACGTTCCTAGCAGGAGAACAGGCTATGCAAAGGCCCTGTGGCAGAGGATTCCTGGAATGCTTGAGGCCACAGTAAGGACTTCAGCTTCACTGAGTTACACAGGAAGCCTTCAAAGGGTTTTGAATAAAAAAGTGAAGGGGTCTATAATCTTATCAAGATCATCCTGATTACTGTATGAAAATCATTAAAAATCAAGAATAGATTTAGGGAGACTGCTTAGAGGACTGTGGAATTTTCCAAGGAAGACAAGACAATGCACAAATACATAATTCTAGCTCTCAACAAGCTTATAAACTACTGAAAACAGATCTTTGCAGCTTTTATTTAAAATAAGGTAAAATGGAATAAGGAAAAGCAAGCTGAGGAAAGGTTGGTTAATTGCTTCCATTAGGGAGAAGCTCTCCGAGAAGGTGTCTGTGAGAAAGGCTTATTCTTCTTTTCATTCCTTTAAGACCTTCTTCATTCCCTCCTCTTTCTCTTACTTCTCTCTCCATCTTTCCATATACTTCTCTCTGTTCTTCTTATGTAGAACTTTTTAGCTTTCAGTTCAGTTCAGTCGTGCAGTCGTGTCCGAGTCTTTGCAACCCCATGAATCACAGCACGCCAGGCCTCCCTGTTCATCACCATCTCGGAGTTCACTCAGACTCACGTCCATCAAGTCTGTGATGCCATCCAGCCATCTCATCCTCAGTCATCCCCTTCTCCTCCTGCCCCCAATCCCTCCCAGCATCAGAGTCTTTTCCAGTGAGGCAACTCTTCACATGAGGTGGCCAAAGTACTGTCGTTTCAGCTTTAGCATCATTCCTTCCAAAGAAATCCCAAGGCTCATCTCCTTCAGAATGGACTGGTTGGATCTCCTTGCAGTCCAAGGGACTCTAAAGAGTCTTCTCCAACACCACAGTTCAAAAGCATCAATTCTTCGGCACTCAGCCTTCTTCACAGTCCAACTCTCACATCCATACATGACCACAGGAAAAACCATAGCCTTGACTAGACAGACCTTAGTCGGCAAAGTAATGTCTCTGCTTTTGAATATGCTATCTAGGTTGGTCATAACTTTTCTTCCAAGGAGTAAGCGTCTTTTAATTTCATGGCTGCAGTAACCATCTGCAATGAGTTTGGAGCCCAAAAAAATAAAGTCTGACACTGTTTCCCCATCTATTTCCTATGAAGTGATGGGACCGGATGCCATGATCTTCGTTTTCTGAATGTTGAGCTTTAAGCCAACTTTTTCACTCTCCTCTTTCACCTTCATCAAGAGGCCCTTTAACTCCTCTTCACTTTCTGCCATGAGGGTGGTGTCATCTGCA
>SJYC01026646.1:0-29583 GCA_006408675.1 Madoqua kirkii
AGAGGCTAAGGCAGAAGGAAAACTGGAAGTAAGTGCGGCCTTCAAAATCATGAGGAGAGAACAAAAGAGTGTATCCTCAGCCTGAAGAGCTGTAGCCTTCGGATTTGACAGTTTTGAGGAGCCTTGAATAACGTGATGATTAGAGTCAAGATCAGCAAACCACAACCATGGGACAAATATGGCCCACCACTTGTCTACATATATGGACTGCAAGCTAAAAATGATTTTCATATTTTTAAATGCCTGGGGAAAAAAAGTCAAGAGAAGAATATTTTGACAAGCAAAATTATATGAAACTCATTTTCAGTGTCTATAAATCAAGTTTTATTGCAATGCAGTCGCTCTTATTCATTTATATACCCTCTGTCACTGCTTTCAGACCACAATGGCAGAGCTGAGCAGTAACATCAGAGACTGCATGGCATGCAAAGCTGAAAATTTTTATTATCTAGGCCTTTACAGAACAAGTTTGTGCACCCCTGAGTTAAAGAATGGGCTCTAATGTCAAATCACTTCTGTTCAAATCCTAACTGTACTACTCACTAGGCTGTGTGACCTTGAACAAGTTACATGAAAGCTCTAACTGGCACTGTCTAAAATGGAGATTATATAGTACTCACCTCATAGGGTTGTCGTGAGGATCGAATAAGACAACTTGTACAAAGTACCTAACACAGTGCCTGGTTCATATTAAGAACTTAATGTGAGCTGCTGTTAATGCACTGATGTAGAAATGAGTCACGGGGACAGAAGCCAAACTGTCACGGGTGGCAAAAGGAATAGGAGATGAAGAGTAAACAACTGGAAAATACCCTTTTGAGAATTTTCACAGCAAAGTTGAAAATGGGGAAGGAAGTAGCTTATGGAGAGACACAAACACATTCAAGGGCTGAGAACGGGAAAATTGGGTGAAGAAGACTGAGCATATGGGAGAAGAGAATTGGAACAACACACTGCAGAGGTAGGAGGTGGAGGATCGAGAGCAGAGGTGGGGAGACTAGCCTTAGAAAGGAGCGGAAACAGCTCAAAACAGAAAATAAAGTTGGATACAAATAGATTTGCCATGGGATGGAGGAAGTTCATATCTCAAAGACCCTTCTTTCTGTGAAGCAGGAGAGAAGGTCTTCTGTAGTGAGGCAGGGGTCAGAGGGACAGGCTGGATCCCCGACACTGGGACTTTCAAAAGGGAGTAAAGCAGGCTTCCTCTGGTGGTCCAGTGGCTAGGACTTCGCACTCCCAATGCAGGGGGGCCTGAGTTTGATCCCTGGTCAGAGAACTAGATCCCACATGCTGCAAACAAAGATCCTACATACCGCAAATATCCTACATACTGCAACTCAGACCTAGCACTGCCAAATTATTTACTTTATTATTTTAAAAGGAAGTCTACCTAAGAGAAGGAAATGCCTACCAACTGCAGTATTCTTGCCTGGAGAATTCCATGGACAGAGGAGCCTGGCAGGCTATAGTTCACAGGGTCACAAAGAGTCACACACAACTGAGCAACTAACAGGGTTCCCTGCTGGCTCTGGGGTCTGTCTCTTATACACATTTGGTTCCAAAATATGCCTTATTTTATTGAATAGAGAGGTGAAGAAGGTGTCATTGGTGTTTTAGCCTTTGAATGATAGATACCATTTGAAGATATATAGGGGGATGCATTTCAGATGAGAGGAATCATGTGATCAAAGGTGGGGAGTTAGAAATGAGCACACTTTCCCAGGGAGATGGTGTGGGGTGGGAGGTGGGAGGGGGCTTCAGCATTGGGAGATCATGTACACCTGTGGCTGATTCATGTCAATGTATGGCAAAACCAATACAGTATTGTAAAGTAGAATAAAGCATTAAAAAAAAAAAAGAAATGAGCACACTGAGTTTAAGGGAGAGAGAGGAGATCCATTTGACAGGAGCGAAGGGAAGGAGATTAGGAAAGGGAAGAGAGGGAAAATTTTTTCACATCAACCATGTAGTGAATCTCCAGTCCCAACTGAGGAAAGATTTAAAATGTTCAGTTTCATCTTCACTTTAAAGCTGGATGTTTCCTGCCATTTCTTTTTTTCCTAACATGAAACTGGACTTCCAGTTTTCTCGGTTCAATGAGTGAACAGTGTTGCTGTTAACACGAAGAAGGAATGGTGGGGGCAAAAGAGCAGGTATGGGTAAGGGGATACAAGAGTGGGAGAGAGATGAGTTAGGTGTGGGACATGCTAAGGCCAAGGTGCCAGTGGACACCCAAGCACAGATGTTAAATAGGCCAATATGTGGGTCTGGGGTTCAAAATAGAAGTCTGAGCTGGAGAGAGAGGTTAGGAAATCACCATCCCATCATAGTAACACAATGATAACAATGGTGATGACAACTATTTTATTAAAAATACACTACATTAAAGGCATGATCTGGGGAGTTTTCCAAATAGTAAATCATGTAACCTTCACAACAACCCTGTAAGTTCACACAAGTAGTATCTGTTGGAGCTAGGATTTAAACCCAAGCAAGTAAAACTCCAAACCCTATGTACTGAGCTACTACATTAACCAACAAGAGTAAACAAAGAAAGAAGTAAACTCCTGATCCTTGGAAATGCCAAACATTTGAGAGGTAAATGGGAAAAGGGAAGCTTTGAGCAGAGGCTAAGGCAGAAGGAAAACTGGAAGTAAGTGCGGCCTTCAAAATCATGAGGAGAGAACAAAAGAGTGTATCCTCAGCCTGAAGAGCTGTAGCCTTCGGATTTGACAGTTTTGAGGAGCCTTGAATAACGTGATGATTAGAGTCAAGATCAGCAAACCACAACCATGGGACAAATATGGCCCACCACTTGTCTACATATATGGACTGCAAGCTAAAAATGATTTTCATATTTTTAAATGCCTGGGGAAAAAAGTCAAGAGAAGAATATTTTGACAAGCAAAATTATATGAAACTCATTTTCAGTGTCTATAAATCAAGTTTTATTGCAATGCAGTCGCTCTTATTCATTTATATACCCTCTGTCACTGCTTTCAGACCACAATGGCAGAGCTGAGCAGTAACATCAGAGACTGCATGGCATGCAAAGCTGAAAATTTTTATTATCTAGGCCTTTACAGAACAAGTTTGTGCACCCCTGAGTTAAAGAATGGGCTCTAATGTCAAATCACTTCTGTTCAAATCCTAACTGTACTACTCACTAGGCTGTGTGACCTTGAACAAGTTACATGAAAGCTCTAACTGGCACTGTCTAAAATGGAGATTATATAGTACTCACCTCATAGGGTTGTCGTGAGGATCGAATAAGACAACTTGTACAAAGTACCTAACACAGTGCCTGGTTCATATTAAGAACTTAATGTGAGCTGCTGTTAATGCACTGATGTAGAAATGAGTCACGGGGACAGAAGCCAAACTGTCACGGGTGGCAAAAGGAATAGGAGATGAAGAGTAAACAACTGGAAAATACCCTTTTGAGAATTTTCACAGCAAAGTTGAAAATGGGGAAGGAAGTAGCTTATGGAGAGACACAAACACATTCAAGGGCTGAGAACGGGAAAATTGGGTGAAGAAGACTGAGCATATGGGAGAAGAGAATTGGAACAACACACTGCAGAGGTAGGAGGTGGAGGATCGAGAGCAGAGGTGGGGAGACTAGCCTTAGAAAGGAGCGGAAACAGCTCAAAACAGAAAATAAAGTTGGATACAAATAGATTTGCCATGGGATGGAGGAAGTTCATATCTCAAAGACCCTTCTTTCTGTGAAGCAGGAGAGAAGGTCTTCTGTAGTGAGGCAGGGGTCAGAGGGACAGGCTGGATCCCCGACACTGGGACTTTCAAAAGGGAGTAAAGCAGGCTTCCTCTGGTGGTCCAGTGGCTAGGACTTCGCACTCCCAATGCAGGGGGGCCTGAGTTTGATCCCTGGTCAGAGACTAGATCCCACATGCTGCAAACAAAGATCCTACATACCGCAAATATCCTACATACTGCAACTCAGACCTAGCACTGCCAAATTATTTACTTTATTATTTTAAAAGGAAGTCTACCTAAGAGAAGGAAATGCCTACCAACTGCAGTATTCTTGCCTGGAGAATTCCATGGACAGAGGAGCCTGGCAGGCTATAGTTCACAGGGTCACAAAGAGTCACACACAACTGAGCAACTAACAGGGTTCCCTGCTGGCTCTGGGGTAAAAGAATCCATCTGCAATGCAGGAGACATGGAAGACATGGGTTCAATCCCTGGGTTGGGAAGATTCCCTGGAGAATTAAATGGCAACTCATTCTAGTAATCTTGCCAGGAAATCCAATGGGCAGAGGAGTCTGGCGGGCTATAGTTTATGGGGTCGCAAAGAGTTGGACACGACTTAGCAAATGAGCACAGCACAGACCCAAGAGATACAAAAGCGAGGTATATGTGGAATGGTCAGCTTGGCCGAGCTTGGCAAATAACTTGGCGGCACCAATCTGCATAATCACGTAACTTTCTCCAGAGGTACTCTAAACCCTGGGAGAAGATGCCTAGAAAGAGAAAGTTGAGTTGGGTCAAGACCTGCTGATAGGTTGAAAGACTTGGCAAATGTAACACCCCCATACCAGCCTGTGCTTGGAACCACTGTCTTGTCAGCAGGCCCTGCAGCTCATTCATTTTTATCCTCCCTGGTGTGGCATCGAATTTGCATGATGGCACAGCCTCCCCAGACATTTCTATATTTCTTCCTGCGAGCTCTTTCAAAATGATAACAAAGAGATGATAGACTGGAAACTCAGAGGAGGAACAAAGACTGTGACTTTTATGGAGAGAGAGTGATCCTTGACCCAGCTAGTGCCAAAGCTGGCTTGAGTATTATGGGACTCTATGAGCCCAGCAATAAAATCCCTTTCGATTTGCAAGAGGCAAGATGCAAGCTTTATGATGTCCTGATATAGATCGAAATAGAATGCTATGTTATGCTGCTGTGCTATGCTATGTAGTATGTTAGGTTTCGTTCCCTCAAGACGCCAGAGGTAAAGTGACAGAGCTAACAGGCCAACTCCCATCTGGACAAACTGAAGACAGAGCGGGAGTTGGGGAACGGGGACATGTGTCTTTAGTTGCTGGAGAGGCAGGGAACAATAGTTTGGCCAGGAGTCAAAGTGGCAAGGAAGAAATTGAATAATATGTGCTCCCAAACAGGTGCCCACTAGGCCCCCTGGAGACAGACATTCAGCTGACACTACAGCAGGGTAGTTCTGAAGACTGTACCACAAGGCCTTCACAGAGCTTGAGCCTGGAGAAAGTGGGCCTCCTGAAGCCATGCCTCCATCCCACCTTGACCTTCTGGCCTAGGGCCCAGACAAGTGTGTTCCCTTTAGAGGCTGCCAGCTGCATCAGTGGGTCTAATAAAATGATGGAGAGGACCAGCTTGCCTTCAGACAGCACCGAACATTCCCAAAGCACTTTTTTAAAAGCAGACTAGTACAGTGTCAAGAGCGCCACTCCAGGAGTTAGGAGTCTTGGATTTAAGTGCTAGCTCTGCCACTTACCAGGACTGTGACCTTAAAGAAGACACTTAATCTCTCTGAACCTCAGCTTCTAGCATTTCTAAAATGAAGATGATAATAACAGTACTGTTCTTAGAGTTGTTGTGAGGACTAAGCACAGAGCACTTGTGACAAGCATTCATTAGGTGCTTTCTTCCTCCTCCTCCTTCTCCTCCTCTCCTTTCTCCTCCTTATCTCTTCTTCATCATCATCATCGTCCTCATTACCATTTAACATAAAGATCTTGAAGTGAGTCTTGCAACAGAATTAAGTCTGCATCTTGGCTCTGTACTTAGTGGTCTGAGACCTTGGGCAAGTCACTTGCCTCCCTGAGCCTCCTTCTTCATTCTCAGTTTAAAGCAGACTTGCTGATGAAAACAAGATACCATGTGTGTGAAGTATACAGTACTAGTCAAATGCTCATTTTGTATTTAAAAAGGCATCAACCTACCTTACACACAAGAAAAGGGACCTGAGAGGTAAAGGGATCTACCCGATGAAGCAAAGGCCAACCGGGGAGGAGAACCCAAGAACCTCTCTGCTCCCAACCCAGAACTCTTCTCACTCATGCTCTCCAGCAGCAGGTAGCTCTCTACCCAGAAGGGAGGGTCCCATCTGGTCCCAGCAGTGGAGACTCTGCTGATGTGCATGCTTTCCTGCTGCTCACCAACCAGAAAGGGAGCAGCACGGAGCAAGTCCCTTTCAGGCAGAATTAGGTCAGAAGCAAGAAGCTCACAATCTTCTCTGAGCTCCTGTAGTCACTGAACAGTGTTTGCAACTAGAGAGCTCCGGGTCTCTTTATACTCAAAATGCTCCCCTTTCTCTACTCCCAGCCAACGTTGGCATCTGAACCTCCAGCAGGTAAGCACTGTTCCTTTAAGCCTCAGTCCTTAGTCAAAGGATGAACTCCCCAGGACATGCATACAAGGCCTGCTACCAAGGATTAGTCATCAGCTCAATAGTAGGAATCAGATTTTTCAGCTCTTTTACTCTCTGGGAGGGGAAAGGAGAGAGATTTAAAGTATAGGACACTGCTCAGGCCTCCTGTACAGCCAGAGAATAGTAGAAACAGCAGAGAAGACATTATAAATAGAGGGAGGGATGTAAAACCAATAGACTGAAAAAGCAGCTCATCTGTACCCTCTCTGGGGATGGAGGGACAGGAAGGACTGAAGAGTCATCCATAGAAGGTTAAAAGGAGTGTGGACTTGAATGCAAAGGTCAGAGTTCCCATGCTGTGAGCAAATTTTGTAACATCTCTAAGCGTCAGTTTTTTCACCTATAAAACAAGGTGATAATATCATCTACCTCATTAGATTATTTTATGAGTAAGAAGAAATAATGTGTGTGAACTTGCTTATAAATCCCTGCCCAGATATAAGGGGTTATTAGGACTCCAACACCAAAGGCACCTTGTAAACCTCCCAAGGGAGGCTCAGGGATAGAGTGACCTTGACAGTTTATAACCCGGTGAGAGCACATGGCATCCCCCAGCCCCATCTAATGTTAAGCAGAGCATATCATGCACCTGTCATGCTTCATCTCTCAGTCCACCTCCCTCCCCATCTCTGGGGGGGTTTCGCAGCTCTCCCAAGGACCAACAGTAGGGCTTAAGAGCTCTGATTCCAGAGCAGAGGAGGTGGACAGTGAGCAGAGGGAAAGATGTTTAGGACTATATTTCTTTCCAGCCACAACCTCCAGACAGACAAAACACCCCTGGCACAAGCTGGGGAGGCAGAAACAATTAGGATGACCTCTCAGGGACATGGCTCTGGAGTCATTAAAGCAGTGACATAATTGGCCTGCCAGATCTGAGACGGCAGACACACATTCCAGCAATATGGCAAAACAGTTGTCTCAGGAAATAAATAAAGCAATATATAAATAATTACTGAAGCTATTAGCTATTTTCTTTCTCTGCCTTTTCCATCCCTGACACTACTGGAATCAGAGGCCCCACAAGGGCAGCAATCAGAGGAAGAGATGGCAAGGGAAGGAATGGCTGGGCCCAGGGACCCCATATGGCCAGAGGTTGTTGAAGGCCCTGCAGAAATGTGTGCCTGCAAGTCCCAAGGGGCCCCACAGTCTTCCCTGAGAGTAGAGCAGAGAGGGAGGGGCTAAGAGCCCCAAGGAAGGACGGAAGAGAGATGAGACTGGTGAAAGGACAGAGAATACCTAAGGCTCACTTGTCAGGGCTTATGACTCAGCCCCAGAGAGGTGACTGGCTCTGAGTAAGGCTGAGCTTCCAGGTATGTGAAGTGGGGAATGAGAGAGAATGTGGCAGGAGGCTGGGCTGTGCACTCCAGCCTGCACGGGCATTCCCATGCACTCCCATACCTTTTCCCAAATAAGCCCTGAACCTAAAGTGAGAGAAATGAAGAAGGTCATTATACAGAGGTAGAATCACAGTTGGTAAAAAGGGAACAAGAGCAGTCACAGTAGCCCTCAAACCAGGCCATTTTAACTTCTTTGTACTCTCCACTAGATTGTGTTTATTTATTAAACCTTGCTATTTGCCCAATATTGCTATACAAATGGTAACTCCTATAATCTTCATTACAACCATATAATTTATAGACCATAATAATTCCCATGTTACAGATGATAAAATCAGGACATAGGAACATTAGATAAATTGCCTAGAGCAACACGGCTAGTAAATGGTGAAATCAGGATTTGAACCCAAGACCATGCTCTTGACCCCCATATCATGCTTCCTGATAGTTGAAATTCAAACTGTATACCTGCTATGTTTTATTGGAATTCTACAGTTGTTTGTGGGCATCCTCCACCAGTCTAAGCATTGCTGGTGGGCTCCATGAATGCCAGCACCAGGCCTTGGTGGGTTACTGCCAAATTCCCAGGGCCTAACATAGGGACTCCAGAAAAGGCAATGGCACCCCACTCCAGTACTGTTGCCTGGAAAATGCCATGGGCGGAGGAGCCTGGTAGGCTGCAGTCCATGGGGTCGCTAAGAGTCGGACACAACTGAGCGACTTCACTTTCACTTTCCACTTTCATGCATTGCAGAAGGAAATGGCAACCCATTCCAGTGTTCTTGCCTGGAGAATCCCAGGGACGGGGGAGCCTGGTGGGCTGCCGTCTCTGGGGTCACACAGAGTCAGACACGACTGAAGCGACTTAGCAGCAGCAGCAGCAATGTAGGGACTCAATGATTGAATGAAGCTATTCATGAATTAAAGATTCAGTAAGTATTTGCTGAAAATCAACTAAGTACCAAACATTATGAAGATGTTTAGGATGGTGGAGCAATGGATAAGACCCATCTTCTTATCCTAAAGCTTGTTTTATTTGTGGAAAAAAAAAAAACGAATAATTACAATACTTTTGAGACAGGAGCTATTTTCAATGTATGGACAGAATTAGAGACAACTCTGAGACAAGGGAAGCACAGTGCTACTTCTTGTGCTTCTGTGCTCCCCTCTGTGCTACCAAGAGGGGTGGTAACATTTGAGCTGTGACTTGAAGAAGTAGGTATTCACAAGCAGAGAACAGGTGTCCGGTGGAAGCATCGCAGGCAAAGAGAAAAGCACGAGGGAAGTCAGAGGTATGCTGGGGACAGGTAGTCTAGTGTGGGTGGAGTCCAGGTTATAGGAGTGGGAAAAGAAGAAGATGCCTTTGGAGAGGGGCCTACTGCTCAATTCAAACTTGGTCCTGTAACTCGAGGAAAATCATCAGCAAACTTTTAAGCAGGGGAAAGATATGATCAGATTTGTGTTCTGAAAATCTCAGCATCATTGAGTGAATGACAGAGGAGAGCATGAAGTTAGGGAGATCACACAATAGGCAGTTTCAATAGTCCGACAGAATGATGGCAGCATCCCAAACCCAGACAACAACTATAGAAAAAGAGAAAAGTCAGTGGAGGTGAGAGATGTTTTTGAAGCTGTATTGATAGTGCTTGGTGATGGGATGTGGGAGAGTGAAGGCAAAGGGGATTCAAGGATGCCTCCCCACAGATGTAGAGAACAAACATATGGATACCAAGAGGGGATGGAGGGAGGTGGGATGGATTGGGAAACTGAGATTGGCATTTATACACTACTATGGAGAAGGCAATGGCACCCCACTCCAGTACTCTTGCCTGGAAAATCCCATGGACAGAGGAGCCTGGTGGGCTGCAGTCCATGGAGTCGCTACGAGTAAGACACGACTAAGTGACTTCACTTTCACTTTTCACTTTCATGCACTGGAGGAGGAAATGGCAACCCACTCCAGTATTCTTGGCTGAAGAATCTCAGGGACAGTGGAGCCTGGTGGGCTGCCATCTATGGGTCGCACAGAGTCAGACACAACTGAAGCAACTTAGCAGCAGCAACATGTATAAACATACAGGTAACTAATAAGAACCTACTGTATGGCATAGGGAATTCTACTCAAGGCTCTGTGGTGACCTAAATGAGAAGGAAATCCAGAGAAAGGATATATGTATGGCTGATTCATTTTGCTGTACAGCAGAAACTGACACAGCAGTATAAAACATCCATACTCCAATTAAATTAAAAAAAAAAAAAGTGACTCCCACTTTCCTGGCCTGGAAAACTAGATAGATGGCATTGCCAAAGACAAATATAAAATATGTGTGGTAGATTAAGATGGGAGTGATGATGAATTTTGTATTAGATCTGTTGTGTTTGAGGTACATGTAGAAGGATTACATACCAGTGGTGATGCCCAGTAGGCAGTTTGACACATAAGCTCAGGAGAAGGAGGTAGAGAGAGATTACATTTGCTGCTGCTGCTGCTGCTGCTACTGCTGCTAAGTCACTTCAGTCGTGTCTGACTCTGTGCGACCCCAGAGACGGCAGCCCACCAGGCTCCTCCGTCCCTGGGATTCTCCAGGCAAGAACACTGGAGTGGGTTGCCATTTCCTCTCCAATACATGCAAGTGAAAAGTGAAAGTGAAATCGCTCAGTCGTGTCTGACTCTAGCGACCCCACGGACCGCAGCCTACCAGGCTCCTCCGCCCATGGGATTTTCCAGGCAAGGGTACTGGAGTCGGGTGCCATTGCCTTCTCCATAGATTTACTATCACTGTACAAATCAGTCATGGAAACTATGTGGGACTGATCTTTTTTAAATGACCCAGACCATGACTTTATCCATTCTTTATTGAAAGAGAACTCTCCAGGTCTTCAGATAAAAAGAGACGGCTTGCTTTTCTATGACCCCACTACCTAAACTTTTCCCATAGAACATTTCTAGATGATTAAGGAAAATCAGTCACTGATACAGACAAGGCAGAGGGTTGGCTCTCATTCTGAGGGCATTGAACCAGAGACCCGGGGTGCTTTCTTCCCATTTACAAAGCTAGCTGTCTGAGGTGTGTGGGCTGCAACAGTGAACAGCAGCTCCATGGTCTCTACATTACAGAAGGGCCTTCATCTCTCTTCTACTTGTTTCCCCTCCCGCCCCCCACCAGATGACTCATTGACTAGAGGCCCAGAGCAAAGCTTGGCAATAGCCTTTTCTCTTCTGAGAAAAGTAAAGTAGAAGAAAGAGAAAGGGCATCGATGCTAAATTGCTTGGTGCCTTTGAGTGAGCAATTTATCCTTTCGGTTGCTTAGGAAATAATGCTATTTAGCTGATTTACCTCACCAGAAAGCTTTGAGAATCAAATGAACCGAGGAGTCAGAAAATTCCTTTTAAAATATATGGTAGGTGAAATATATCATAATTTCACACACCAAGATCCTTGGACTCTACTTTTCAATCTATTATTGCTGCAATCAAGAGTGATATTGTACTCAGCCTCCATTTACTTTCCTATATATGATAGAAGTGACCACAGAACTTTGTTATTTTGGAGTGTTTGTATGTTTGGGGTGTGATGGGGAATATGTTGGCTTGTAGACAAACTCAGTTTTTATAAATGGCTTTGGCATAAGTAAGCACTTAAAATGCTAAGTGTATTTTTATACACTACCTGACATTATTCTTTTAATCTTTCATATATCTTCCTCAAGTATCTCTGTTGCTACAAGGAATTCATTCAAGCATGCACTACTGAACCCAAACCCCTGTAAGGAAAGGAGAAAAAATACAAAAACAACCTTCCTGTGCTTCTGTGCTTGCTCTGTAGGCAGAAGCCTCCTTTATTTAAATTAATAAAATAAAAATGAAGGCATCATTAGTTTTGTAGGACTGGTGCTTTCAATTGCATTTTTAAAAAAGCAGCAAGTTTCATCCCTGAGATGTTTATAGCTCTCAGAAACCAAAACTGAGCATGAAGACATGTGCTCGTATGAAGGAGAGACAGCGCTGCACAGGTGGGAAAGGAGGAAGACATACCAATGAATAAGTTATTCAGCCCCTAAATGGATTGCCCATAAAAGGTAAGCCTGGACAAAAACCCCAGACTTGCAATCTGAATGAAATAGCTTGAGAGGTGTATCGGGACACAGTGAAATTAATGTCACAGTTTGGGTTGGTCCTGCATACAGTTCAGAGTTCAAATATGCCAGTCTAGAACCTCTAGGTCTCTTCAAGTCCCAAGATACAACAAAATGAAATGGACTTTAACAGCCTGAGGCTCGTCCTTTTGTAGACTAGCTTAAGACAGCAGTAAACAGCTTCTTAACAGAGAAAGCATTTCTGGTGATGCCTCTGTTCTTTAGCCTAATGGACTAGAAACCTGAGTCATCTTACCTTCCACCTTTCCTCTGCCCCACATAATGAAATCGAGTCACTAATCTCTGTTTATCTTCTATGTGTTGTTACTACATTCCTTACTGCACTTTTCCACTGTGTTAGCCTAGGTACAGCCCTTATCACTTCCTGTCCAGACCATTGGAGTCACCTCCTGACTGGTCCAACTGCCTCCAGTTTCTCTCTGTCAATCCATCCTGCAAACTATCACCAGATTCATTCTTTCTCAACATTATCCATTGCTCAAAACTTCCAGTGGTTCCCCACTACATACGGGATAAAGCTCAAATTCCTTTCCCACGCCTCCTAGGCCTTCCCTAATCTGGACCTAACCACATTGCCACTGTTATTATCTCCTTCCATAAACCCTTCACTCTAGAAAAACTGCTACTTGCTGTGCCCCCTGGAACAGTCTATCATGCTTCCCCCGCATTTGCCGAAGCATGCATGCTCAGTCGCTCAGTCGTGTCCCACTCTTTGCGACCCCTTGGACTGTAGCTTGCCAGGTTCCTCTGTCCGTGGGATTTTCCAGGCAAGAATACTGGAGTGGGTTGCCATTTCCTCCTGCAGGGGATCTTCCCGACCCAGGGACAGAACGCATGTCTTCTGCTTCTCCTGCATCAGTAGACCGATTTTTTAGCACTGAGCCACCTGGGAAACCCCTACATTTGTCTGTAACATGTACTGAATCAAGAATATAGTTCCTCCTCTTAATGACTTTTGTAAATAGTACCCATCCTTCGAGATTTAGCTCAAATTCTATGTCACCCAGGACTTACCTATGATCCAGTGGCCAGTGCAGGGAGTGCAGGTTCAATCCCTGGTCAGAGAACAGGATCTCATATGCCAAGGAGATGTGTATAAGAGACAGGTGTTAGCCTAGGTACAGCCCTTATCACTTCCTGTCCAGACCATTGGAGTCACCTCCTGACTGGTCCAACTGCCTCCAGTTTCTCTCTGTCAATCCATCCTGCAAACTATCACCAGATTCATTCTTTCTCAACATTATCCATTGCTCAAAACTTCCAGTGGTTCCCCACTACATACGGGATAAAGCTCAAATTCCTTTCCCACGCCTCCTAGGCCTTCCCTAATCTGGACCTAACCACATTGCCACTGTTATTATCTCCTTCCATAAACCCTTCACTCTAGAAAAACTGCTACTTGCTGTGCCCCCTGGAACAGTCTATCATGCTTCCCCCGCATTTGCCGAAGCATGCATGCTCAGTCGCTCAGTCGTGTCCCACTCTTTGCGACCCCTTGGACTGTAGCTTGCCAGGTTCCTCTGTCCGTGGGATTTTCCAGGCAAGAATACTGGAGTGGGTTGCCATTTCCTCCTGCAGGGGATCTTCCCGACCCAGGGACAGAACGCATGTCTTCTGCTTCTCCTGCATCAGTAGACCGATTTTTTAGCACTGAGCCACCTGGGAAACCCCTACATTTGTCTGTAACATGTACTGAATCAAGAATATAGTTCCTCCTCTTAATGACTTTTGTAAATAGTACCCATCCTTCGAGATTTAGCTCAAATTCTATGTCACCCAGGACTTACCTATGATCCAGTGGCCAGTGCAGGGAGTGCAGGTTCAATCCCTGGTCAGAGAACAGGATCTCATATGCCAAGGAGATGTGTATAAGAGACAGGTGTTAGCCTAGGTACAGCCCTTATCACTTCCTGTCCAGACCATTGGAGTCACCTCCTGACTGGTCCAACTGCCTCCAGTTTCTCTCTGTCAATCCATCCTGCAAACTATCACCAGATTCATTCTTTCTCAACATTATCCATTGCTCAAAACTTCCAGTGGTTCCCCACTACATACGGGATAAAGCTCAAATTCCTTTCCCACGCCTCCTAGGCCTTCCCTAATCTGGACCTAACCACATTGCCACTGTTATTATCTCCTTCCATAAACCCTTCACTCTAGAAAAACTGCTACTTGCTGTGCCCCCTGGAACAGTCTATCATGCTTCCCCCGCATTTGCCGAAGCATGCATGCTCAGTCGCTCAGTCGTGTCCCACTCTTTGCGACCCCTTGGACTGTAGCTTGCCAGGTTCCTCTGTCCGTGGGATTTTCCAGGCAAGAATACTGGAGTGGGTTGCCATTTCCTCCTGCAGGGGATCTTCCCGACCCAGGGACAGAACGCATGTCTTCTGCTTCTCCTGCATCAGTAGACCGATTTTTTAGCACTGAGCCACCTGGGAAACCCCTACATTTGTCTGTAACATGTACTGAATCAAGAATATAGTTCCTCCTCTTAATGACTTTTGTAAATAGTACCCATCCTTCGAGATTTAGCTCAAATTCTATGTCACCCAGGACTTACCTATGATCCAGTGGCCAGTGCAGGGAGTGCAGGTTCAATCCCTGGTCAGAGAACAGGATCTCATATGCCAAGGAGATGTGTATAAGAGACAGGTGTTAGCCTAGGTACAGCCCTTATCACTTCCTGTCCAGACCATTGGAGTCACCTCCTGACTGGTCCAACTGCCTCCAGTTTCTCTCTGTCAATCCATCCTGCAAACTATCACCAGATTCATTCTTTCTCAACATTATCCATTGCTCAAAACTTCCAGTGGTTCCCCACTACATACGGGATAAAGCTCAAATTCCTTTCCCACGCCTCCTAGGCCTTCCCTAATCTGGACCTAACCACATTGCCACTGTTATTATCTCCTTCCATAAACCCTTCACTCTAGAAAAACTGCTACTTGCTGTGCCCCCTGGAACAGTCTATCATGCTTCCCCCGCATTTGCCGAAGCATGCATGCTCAGTCGCTCAGTCGTGTCCCACTCTTTGCGACCCCTTGGACTGTAGCTTGCCAGGTTCCTCTGTCCGTGGGATTTTCCAGGCAAGAATACTGGAGTGGGTTGCCATTTCCTCCTGCAGGGGATCTTCCCGACCCAGGGACAGAACGCATGTCTTCTGCTTCTCCTGCATCAGTAGACCGATTTTTTAGCACTGAGCCACCTGGGAAACCCCTACATTTGTCTGTAACATGTACTGAATCAAGAATATAGTTCCTCCTCTTAATGACTTTTGTAAATAGTACCCATCCTTCGAGATTTAGCTCAAATTCTATGTCACCCAGGACTTACCTATGATCCAGTGGCCAGTGCAGGGAGTGCAGGTTCAATCCCTGGTCAGAGAACAGGATCTCATATGCCAAGGGGTGCAGCAAAAAAAAAAAAAAAAAAAAAAACCCTACCTCACCCAAGAAATCTATATTGCATGTCTAGTATGTACCAGGCATTTTAAAGCCTTTGCTAGCCTGCCTAGTCTTTGGTGATTGCTCCCTCCTCTGATTTTATAGGGTAATGTTTAAATTTCAAAACTGCCCTTCTAAATAATTACTTTATGTTACTATAAGCCATAGTTTTCTGTCTATACATTTTCTCTACCCAAGCAGATTAAGCTCCTTGAGACCAGGGACTTGGTTCTATATTTCTTTCTATCCACCCCTCATTCCACACCCTGAAGATAACACACTGCCTTGTACATGATAGGAAGGCAATAAATATTTTTTCAATTATTTTTATAACAGCATATTTACAATCAGAAATCTTATTACTCTGGGAGAGAGTTACCGTCAGGCAGCATTGAAGCAGTCTAAATGAAGCAGGGCAAAAGTAAAATCAGTTATCTTGGTCACAATACAATTGAATTCCAAATCTAGAAGGCAAATATATCTTGCTGATTAAATGGAATAGCCTGGAGATATAAAGAAGGCCCATATCACATAGGAGAAAGAGAAAGATGACTATAATGTAGAAAGGAAAATCAAACCATTATATCATTGAGATAAACAGTTCCTGGTTTTAGTCAGGAGAACTAATTCAAAACTGCCAGTAACTTCCAATTAGGAGTTAGTTTTAGGCTTCCTTACAGATTGTAAATTAGTATAAAGAGCAAAAAGATGAGCCAGCACAAGAACTTGCTTTTGAACTTTTTCCTTTACTTGCTCTTTCCCTCCCTCTCCTGCTATTTCTTACCTGCTGGGGTGCCAACCACCGCTGGGGGCTGTGCATGTACACACATGCACACACACACACTCACATATTCAGGTTTTGAGCATTAAGAGTATGTGAGTGTGTGTGAGAGCGAGAGAGAGAGAGAGAGCATACCATTTATTAGGCTTCCCAAGTGGCACAGTGGTTAAGAATCTGCTTGCTAATGCAAGTAGACTTAAGAGATGCAGTTTGATCCTTGGGTTTGGAAGATCCCCTGGAGGAGGGCATGGCAACCCACTCTAGTATTCTTGCCTGGGGGATTCCATGGACAGAGGAGCCTAAGGGCTACCGTCCATGAGATCAGAAAGAGTCGGACATGACTGAGCATGTATACTTCAATAAAGGTTACTGCTTCCTGGCCTCCTTGATAAAGACTAAGTCCTAACTCCACATCAAATGCCAGAGACTTGGAAGCTTGCTTCCTGACCCATTCTGCCTTACTCAGTTTTGCCTCTTCCGCTTCAGCTCTGGTTTCAGGCCCCACATTCATCTCAGATCTGAAGACTAACATCGTCCTCAGTTTTCCCCCCTCAGCACTCCTCCTCAAACACGCCTTTCCCTTCTCTCAACTTGTTCCTGGCCTCCCTTTGAAACCAGCCTGCTCTAATACCCAGGGACAAGCCCCAGGTATTCCTTTGGGGCTTGCACACCATGAGGAGTCTGACAGATTTGAGCACCAGCTTTCCGTAGGAAATGAAGATACCATCTGTCAACTCTTTTCCTTGTTTTTTCCACCTGCCCTGTAGCCTTCAGTATAGATTTAATCAAAATTGAACTTGGCCATACTAGAGTCCAAGAAACCCTGTGGGTGCTTAATTAATAAAACAGTCGTAGAGCAGCTTTGATGGTTTTTATCTTCACCACTTCACAGGGGAATCATAGAGGCATGAGTATAGCAAGGAAGAAAATTGGAGCTAACAAACTCATTCTTTCTTGGGAAGCCTTTCAAAATAGGCACTGTCACTGATTCCCAACCATTTTTTTTTTTATCCCTACACCATTTATACAAACAACATCCTCCAGTCAGCAACACATCTCATTTCATGGCATAATTTACTGTATGAGCTTCCCTTGGGAAGTTCTAGTATGTTTATGGGCAACCCCAGTGGAGAACCACTGAGCTAACCTAGGTTGATCAATTCAACTAAACCCAGGAGTCAGAAAGCACCAATATCTTTGACACAGGGCCTCAGATAAGGTTCTTTATTTCAAACGTATTAATGTCCCAGTAATTTACTCTGCTAAATAGACATATATATATATACATACATATATATATATATATATATATATATATACTCTCAGTGTATTAGCACTGGAAAATATTAGATCTTAAATCCTTCAGAAGACATATTACTGTATTATTCACAACCTTGCTTGAATTTCTAAGAGTAATATCTTTTATTCCCTTTTGCTTCCAATGCTGAATGCTTGTATATGGCTCTAGGTGGACACCCCTCCCTATACAGTATATAATTTCATCACTCTGTAGTAGTGTGTCAGGGGTTGTAAATTTAAATGTCTTGGGCCAGAGGGAGATAACATAAATGTGTGGAGTGGTTTAGCTACAAGACAGCTGGGAGTGGTGAGAACCATGGTGATCAGAAAAGGATGTGCTCAACCAAAGGACTTAAATTCAAAACTTCTGAAAACCACACACTGGCCAAACATAGGTCTCTATGTTTTAGACTTAACTTTAGGGCACCTCATTTTCTACCCCTAGTTAGGACTAGAAGGGAAATGTGATGGATTTGATGAGTCCTTAGTGTCTGTCAGAACATTTGGTCATATTGTAAATCAACCTGAACTACTTAAGGATCAGATTCTAAATGAGGTTCAGTAAAAATCAATTTTAATACCACTTTCATTATTTTATCCTCTGCAACAAAACGTTTGCACACTTCTCCTTTGACTGAAATGTCTCCATCATGTTTCCTTCATTCACCACCAGCATCGCCCCCAGCTATTCTCTGGGAGAGCTACTCTTGTATTTTGGAGAGTATAGAGCTGATGCCCTAGCTTGGCCCTGTTCTGAGATCAACACCGGTGAAAACTCCAAGAAACAGACACTTCAGGCTTACTTCCTGAGGTAGGGATGGGCATGGAGTTTTAGAGTTAGCAGAAAAGCACTGGTTTGGTTGCAAGCTCTCTTTTTCTCACCTTCTTAACCTTCCTTCCTTTAAACTGCAGCATGAGATCATTCAGAAGCTTAGCTACCTTGTCCACTGAGTGAATGCTCTGAACTACAGTCTTTAAATGAGGTTTACATCACTAATTTGCACAGTTTAGAAACGGAATTGCATCATGTATCAGAGACTGTAACAACTAAAATAATAGTACACAATGAGAAGCTGTTCTGCCCATGGCAGCTGCAGAGATGTTTTAGATGTTACGTTTCTTAGAGGGCAGGGCTTCCCTGCAGCTCAGTGGTAAAGAATCCACCTGCCAATGCAGGAGGTATGGGTTTGATCCCTGTTCCAGAAAGATACCACATGCTGCAGGGCAACTAAACCCACACACCACAACTATTTAACCAGTGCTATAGAGCCTGGGAATCGCAACTACGAAGCCCATGTGCCCTACAATCTATGCTGCACAAGAGAAAAATGAGAAGCTGGTGCACCGCACCTAGAGAGTAGTCCCTGCTCACAGCAACTAGAGGAAAGCCACTCAACAACGAAGACCCAACACAGTAAAAAATAAATTAAAAAAAATTTTAAGCTTCTTAGAGGGCAGAGATCATTCCAGGTGTTGTGAATGGACTAGTACCAATTACACATTAGTAATGCTAAAGAAAGCCTTCTTCAGCGATCAATTTCTGCTTTTAATTAAATCAGTCCTACTCTCGGATTTAAATGAGATTGAATAGCAAAATTCATGTGGTCAGTCACCATCTAGAACAGCAAAAAATAATATCTGTGTGATTGTAAGTTCCGTTCCTATATTTGCTATTATTTTGTGATCCCATGGACTAGAGCTCACCAGGCTCCTCAGTCTGTGGGATTTCCCAAGTAAGCATATTGAAGTGGGTTGCCATTTCCTTCTCTAGAGGTCTTCCTGACCCAGGAATCAACTCTGAGTCCTTCATTGTCAGGGAGATTCTTTACCACTGAGCCACCTGTGAAGCCCTCCATTCCTACATATATTTTGGTATGTATGTATATGTTTGACAGTCCTCTGTAGGGTAAACCTTGCAATTTGAGTAATAGCAGACAGTTTTATAAGTTTATAAGGCCTTCATTTGGGAATGTTCTGTGTATCTGTCCTAAAAGCCCCCATTTAATTATCTGTCCTTCCCAGAACAAAATTGGAAAGACTAGAAATCTCTTCAAGAAAATTAGAGATACCAAGGGAACATTTTATGCAAAGATGGGCTTGATAAAGGACAGAAATAGTATGGACTAAATAGAAGCAGAAGATATTAAGAAGAGGTGGCAAGAATATATAGAAGAACTGCACAAAAAAGATCTTCATGACCCAGATGATGTGATCAATCATCTAGAGCCAGACATCTTGGAATGTGAAGTCAAGTGGGCCTTAGAAAGCATCACTATGAACAAAGCTAGTGGAGGTGATGGAATTCCAGTGGAGCTGTTTCAAATCCTGAAAGATGATGCTGTGAAAGTGCTGCACTCAGTATGCCAGGAAATTTGGAAAACTCAGCAGTGGCCGCAGGACTGGAAAAGGTCAGTTTTCATTCCAATTCCAAAGAAAGGCAATGCCAAAGAATGCTCAAACTACTGCACAATTGCACTCTTCTCTCATGCTACTAAAGTAATGCTCAAAATTATCCAAGCCAGGCTTCAGCAATATGTGAACCAGGAACTCCCTGATGTTCAAGCTGGTTTCAGAAAAGGCACAGGAACCAGAGATCAAATTGCCAACACCTGCTGGATCATGGAAAAAGCAAGAGAGTTCCAGAAAATCATCTATTTCTGCTTTATTGACTATGCCAAAGCTGCACAATTGCACTCATCTCACATGCTAGTAAAGTCATGCTCAAAATTCTCCAAGTCAGGCTTCAGCAATACATGAACCGTGAACTTCCTGATGTTCAAGCTGGTTTTAGAAAATGCAGAGGAACCAGAGATCAAATTGTCAACATCTACTGGATCATGGAAAAAGCAAGAGAGTTCCAGAAAAAACATTTATTTATGCTTTATTGACTATGCCAAAGCCTTTGACTGTGTGGATCACAATAAACTGGAAAATTCTGAAAGAGATGGGAGTACCAGACCACCTGACCTGCCTCTTGAGAAATCTGTATGCAGGTCAGGAAACAACAGTTAGAACTGGACATGGAACAACAGACTGGTTCCAAATAGGAAAAGGAGTACATCAAGGCTGTATATTGTCACCCTGCTTATTTAACTTCTATGCAGAGTACATCATGAGAAACGCTGGGCTGGAAGAAGCACAAGCTGGAATCAAGATTGCCAGGAGAAATATCAGTCACCTCAGATATGCAGATGACACCACCGTTATGGCAGAAAGTGAAGAAGAACTGAAAAGCCTCTTGATGCAAGTGAAAGAGGAGAGTGAAAAAGTTGGCTTAAAGCTCAACATTCAGAAAATGAAGATCATGGCATCCAGTCCCATCACTTTATGGCAAACAGATGGGGAAACAGTGGAAACAATGGCTGACTTTACTTTTCTGGGCTCTAAAATCACTGCAGATGGCGACTGCAGCCATGAAATTAGAAGATGCTTACTCCTTGGCAGTAAAGTTATGACCAACCTAGAGAGCATATTCAAAAGCAGAGACATTACATAGCCAACAAAGGTCCATCTAGTGAAGGCTATGGTTTTTCCAGTGGTCATGTGTGGATATGACAGTTGGACTGTGAAGAAAGCTGAGTGCTGAAGAATTGATTCTTTTGAACTGTGGTGCTGGAGAAGACTCTTGAGAGTCCCTTGGACTGCAAGGAGATCCAACCAGTCCATTCTAAAGGAGATCAACCCTGGGTGTTGTTTGGAAGGAATGATGCTAAAGCTGAAACTCCAGTACTTTGGCCACCTCATGCAAAGAGTTGACTTATTGGAAAAGACTTTGGTGCTGGGAGGAACTGGGGACAGGAGAAGAAGGGGACGACAGAAGTTGAGACAGCTGGATGGCATCACAGACTCGATGGACATGAATCTGAGTGAACTCTGGGAGTTGGTGATGGACAGTGAGGCCTGGCGTGCTGCAATTCATGGGGTCACAAAGAGTCATACATGACTGAGCAACTGAACTGAACTGATACTGGGAAAGATTGAGGGCAGGAGGAGAGGGGGACGATAGAGGATGAGGTGGCTGGATGGCATAATCGACACAACGGACATGGGTTTGGGTGGACTCCGGGAGTTGGTGATGGATAGGGAGGCCTGGCATGCTGTGGTTCATGGGGTTGCAAAGAGTTGGACATGATTGAGCAACTGAACTGAACGCTTTTTCATTTAGCCATAAACTTTTGACACCAGTGTTTTAGAATGCATCTTAAATAAAAAATTAAGTATGGAATTTCCATTTCTAAAATAATTTAATAATAAATATGCAACATGGACACTACTATAGTATCACTGACCACATGAAAAGCAGATGATACAGATTCACTGATTCAGAACCAGTATCTATTTAAAGATATTTTAAATTATTTTAAGAAAGCTGAATATGGAAACAATCTAACACACACAGCTACAGACAGAATGTTTATACATTATACTAAGAGCATTTGTCTCAATTAGCTCAAACCCCTAATCGTCTAAATTAATTTTACTCATTTTTATCCTAGATTATCTTATGCTTAAATACAAAGCAACTGTGAAATTGTTTACAAAACAACAACTTTGAAAAAAGTTAAATGATATCAGCTTGGTATTAGTGATACCAGATGCTTCAAATAGAAAACCAATTACACTGAATCGAATAACAGCTTTGTTTTATCTAGTTCATGGAATCAAAGTAAAGCTATTAGAAATTCATCCTTAAAGGTGACACATCTGACATTATTGAGTACTACTATAAATTCTGTTTAAAAGTTCAGCATGAAAGGCAAAATTATTTGTTTTTAAAGTGATAGCAAGAATATAAATCTTGGTAGAACAGAATGCCAAGAAGAAATATTATTATTAAATGTAGAGACCCTTACAGAAGCAAAGTACTTGGCACTGACTGTGTTGTGCACCTAATTTATAGCTACGTCACATTCATGCATTCTACTACTCTAAAAAGAAAATCTGTTGTGAAAACTGACACTTAAAAAAAATAAAATTTGTTTTATACAGAAAGAATAGTTTATAAAATTTTATGACAAGGCTAACCCTTAACACAATTATTCAGCATGGCTGTGGAACTTTCTCTTTGTGCTGCCTACTATGAACAAATTTTAGAAACATTGGAGCTTTTAAAAAACTAATTTGTAAATTAACCTAAGTGTCCCACAGTGATACTGAATTTTTGTAAAGGAATTTCTTACATTTTGGTTGCATTTGTTCAAATCAGTAGGAATTCTTAAAATATGAGATACAGCCAAAAAGCTTAAGCTTTTAACTCTTAAATGGCATTTTTTTTAAAGTAAAGCTTATAAACAGAAAGACTGAAAATTTACTGCTACAAAAATAAGAAAGAAGCTTTTGCACAATAAAGGAAACTATAAGCAAGGTGAAAAGACAGCCCTCAGAATGGGAGAAAATAATAGCAAATGAAACAACTGACAAAGAATTAAAATCCAAAATATACACACAGCTCAATATCAGAAAAATGAATAACTCACTCAAAAAGTGGGCAAAAGATCTAAACAGGTATTTCTCCAAAGAACACATACAGATGGCTAATAAACAGATGAAAGATGCTCAACACCACTCATTATTAGAGAACTGCAAATCAGAACCACAGTGAGGTATCATCTCACAATGGTCAGAATGGCCACCACCAAAAACTCCATAAACAATAAATGCTGGAAAGGGTGTGGAGAAAAGGGAACCCTCTTACAGTGTTGGTGGCAATGCAAACTGGTATAGCCACTATGGAGAGTGGTGTGCAGACTCCTTCAAAAACTGAGAATAGAACTGCCATACAACCCAGCAATCCCACTGCTGGGCATATACCCTGAGGAAACCAGAACTGAAAGAGAAACACGCACCCCAACGTTCACTGCAGCACTGTTTACGAGAGCCAGGACATGGAAGCAGCCCAGATGTCCACTGGCAGAGGAATGGATAAGGAAGGTGTGGCAAATATACACAATGGAACATTACTCACTATAAAAAGGGACGCATTTGAGTCAGTTTTAATAAGGTGGATGAACCTGGAGCCTATTAAACAGAGTGAACTAAGTTAGAAAGACAAGTATGCTATATGGTACTGATGATTCTACATGCAAAGGAGACACAGATGTAAAGAACAGAATTGGGAGTTTTCCTTCTAGTTCAGGATGGTGGAGTAGAAGAATGTGCATTCATCTTCTGCAAGAGACCAAAATCACAACTAGCTGTTGAACAACCACTGATAGACTGGAACCTACCAAAAAAGAAGTATCCCACGTCCAAAGACAAAGAAGAAGCCCAAGGGAGACGGCAGGAAGGGCACAATCATGACAAAATCAAATGGGAACCTCCAGGGAACCTGACCTTGAAGCCCAGAGGAATCTGATTACAAGACTTCTATGGGGTGGGGGTCCCTGGCGGCACTGTCTAAGAAACTTACCCTTGGTGTAAACACTCTTGTTGTTCAGTCACTCAATGTTGTCCAACTCTTTGCAAACCCATGGACTGCAGCACCATGGGTCGCCATTAACCCAACCATAGCAATGAGCCACCTCAAGTCAAAAAACTACCAAGGAGAGCGCACAACCCCACCAATCAGCAGCTAATTGGATTAAAGCTTTACTGAGCAACGCCCAAAGAAAGGCAATGCCAAAGAATGCTCAAACTACTGCACAACTGCACTCATCTCATATGCTAGTAAAGTAATGCTCAAAATTCTCCAAGTCAGGCTTCAGCAATACATGAACCGTGAACTTCCAGATGTTCAAGCTGGTTTTAGAAAAGGCAGAGGAACCAGAGATCAAATTGCCAACATCCGCTGGATCATGGAAAAAGCAAGAGAGTTCCAGAAAAACATCTATTTCTGCTTTATTGACTATCCCAAAGTCTTTGACGGTGTGGATCACATGAAAGAAAGTTATGACCAACATAGACAGCATATTCAAAAGCAGAGATATTACTTTGCTGACAAAGGTCTGTCTAGTCAAGGCTATGGTTTTTCCAGTAGTCATGTATGGATGTGAGAGTTGGACTGTGAAGAAAGCCGAGCACTGAAGAATTGATGTTTTTGAACTGTGGTGTTGGAGAAGACTTGAGAGTCCCATGGACTGCAAGGAGATCCAACCAGTCCATCCCAAAGGAGATCAGTCCTGAGTGTTCATAGGAAGGACTGATGTTGAAGCTGAAACTAATACTTTGGCCACTTGATGCAAAGAGCTGACTCACTGGAAAAGACCCTGATGCTGGGAAAGATTGAAGGCAGGAGGAGAAGGGGACGACAGAGGACAAGATGGTTGGATGGCATCACCGACTCAATGGACATGAATTTGGATAAATTCCGAGAGTTGGTGATGGACAGGAAGGCCTGGCGTGCTGCAGTCCATGAAGTTGCAAAGAGTTGGACACAACTGAGCGAATGAACTGAACTGAACAAATATATTTAATTTGGAAATAATACTATTACTATAAACATTATTATAAATACTTATATTTAAAATTATTATTAAGTTTTCTTATAGCATTTGTAGTTTTGAATAAAGCTTAAAATTTTTGGTATTAAATATGGCCAAGGAAAACACATATTATGATAAAGAACATAGAGAAAGACTGAAAGAAATATATCAGATAGGAAAAATAGTGGAATTGCAATTCAATATATAATAATCAGATTATATATGATTATGAGAGGTAATTAAAAGATCAGGCTGAATTCTATAAGTTTCTTATCAGAAATTCAGCAAAATCATAAAGATACAGAAAAATTAAAGTAACAGGAGAGAAAAAAATGTATCATGCAAATACCAACAAAAAGGAAGTTTATGGAGCTACACTGATAGCAGATAAGGTAGTTTTAAAGGAAAATAAATAAAAACTATAAAAATAATGAAGTCTCTCCCTTAGAATAAAATGCTCTGTCTCCAAGAATAATATCATTTTAAAATTTATATGCACAAAAATAATAGAATATCACAAGATATAAATCAAAGCCTATCACAACTACAAGAATAGAGAAATCGACAAAGTGTAAGATATAACACATTTAATTCAGTGATTACAAAAGAAAGATAAATCATCAGTAAAGATCTGAAGTACAATAAGAATGTACAATGGGCACTGGCACAGTACAAAGTACAATAGGCTTCCTGGGTAGCTCAGTCAGTAAAGAGTCTGACTACAATACAGAAGACCTGGGTTCAGTCCCCGGGTTGGGAAGATCCCCTGGAGAAGGAAATGGTAACCCATTCTGGTATTCTTGCCTAGAGAATCCCTTGGACAAAGGAGCCTGACAGGCTGCAGTCTACAGGGTCGTAAGAGTTGGACACGACTGAATGACTAAGCGCACAGCACGCACATTCAGCACTGGGGCACAATGAGAGTAATTACTAAATAAGCAAATGGCTGAAGATACATTCATAAACAAAAAACAGCACTCTGAAATTACCTACAGTTTATAAGAATTATGTTTAATTACTTACCATCAAGATTCTCCTTTTTGATAGCTCTAGGTTTCTGAGTTTGGGATTGCTTTCTTGAAAACAAATCCTTCTCAGGATGTAGATTTTCAACTGTTATCATATCATTTTTCTGGTTTTGTAAAGGATATGCTAGGTAGAAAAACATACATGTATAATGGAACTTCTGGATATGCCAAATAATTCTTTGCATAGAGATGAACTAAGAAACATCATGTTAAAAATTGTCATGAGTGTGTGTGAAAGCAGTTTTGTTACTGAGTGACCAACCTAGATAGTATATTGAAAAGCAGAGATATTACTTTGCCAACAAAGGTCCGTGTAGTCAAGGCTATGGTTTTTCCAGTGGTCATGTATGGATGTGAGAGTTGGACTGTGAAGAAAGCTGAGTGCCAAAGAATTGAAGCTTTTGAACTGTGGTGTTGGAGAAGACTCTTGAGAGTCCCTTGGATTGCAAGGAGATCCAACCAGTCCATTCTGAAGGAGATCAGTCCTTGGTGTTCATTGGAAGGACTGATGCTGAAGCTAAAACTCCAATACTTTGGCCACCTCATGTGGAGTTGACTCTTTGGAAAAGACCCTGATGCTGGGAGGGATTGGGGGAAGGAGGAGAAGGGAATGACAGAGGATGAGATGGCTGGATGGCATCACTGACTCGATAGACGTGAGTCTGAGTGAACTCCAGGAGTTGATGATGGGCAGGGAGGCCTGGTGTGCTGTGATTCATGGGGTTGCAAAGAGTCAGACGTGACTGAGCGAATAAACTGAACTGAACTGAATTATTAACTGTGCAGATACCAACAAAATGGTATCATTACTTTTGCCATTGTTCTCAAATTATCTTAAGTCATTCATTTTGACTTCTATAAAATATATGCTCAAATACATATTCATGAACCGAAGGGGAAAAAAATCTTCTGATGAGTTTAAAATAATTTAACATTTCCTTTAATTATTATACTTACTATAGCGTCTTTCCTCTCGAGAAGCTATCTGTTTCTTCACTTGCTTTTGGGGTTTTGAAACTAAGTCTTCATCCACAAGCAGAAGATTTTGACCTGATGCTCCATAATAACCTACATAAAAAGATGCATTTAGTCTATTACATGGAAAAATTGAACTACTGGGCCATCTTTATATTTCAAATTTATACTAAGGGTACAGTAGAATTTTCTCTCATTTTTATGAAGTCATAAGTCACTGACTAATATTATAATGCTAGGTCTGTCATAAAACTGGATGATGTTGAAGCTATCTCATTATATAAATTTTCCTAGCAGTAAGTATATTTATTCTTTTTTTGGAGGGGAAATTGGCTTTAAAAATATATAAATTTATTTTAATTGGAGGCTAATTACTTTACAATATTGTAGTGGTTTTGCCATACATAAATCTGCCATGGGTGTACATGTGTTCCCCATCCTGAACCACCCTCCCACCTCACTCCCCATCCCATCTCTCATGGTCATCCCAGCGCAACAGTCCCAAGTACCCTGTTTCATGCATTGAACCTGGACTTGTGATGCATTTCACATATGATAATATACATATTTCAATGCCATTCTCCCTAATCATCCAACCCTTGCCCTCTGCCACAGAGTCCAAAAGACTGTTCTATACATCAGTGTCTCTTTTGCTGTCTCGGATACAGGGTTATCATTACCATCCTTCTGAATTCCATATATATGCGTAATTCCATATATATGCATTACTATACTGTATTGGTGGAGAAGGAAATGGCAACCCACTCCAGTGTTCCTGCCTGGAGAATCCCAGGGACAGGGGAACCTGGTGGGCTGCCGTCTATGGGGTCGCACAGAGTTGAACACGACTGAAGCGACTTAGCAGCAGCAGCAGCAGCATACTGTATTGATGCTTCCCTTTCTGGCTTACTTCACTCTGTATAATAGGCTCCAGTTTCATCCACCTTATGGGAACTGATTCAAACGTATTCTTTTTAATGGCTGAGTAATACTCCATTGTGTATCTGTACCACAGCTTTCTCATCCATTTGTCTGCCAACGGGCATCTAGGTTGCTTACATGTCTTGGCTTTTATAAATAGTGCAGTGATAAACACTGGGGTACACGTATCTCTTTCAATTCTGGTTTCCTCGGTGTGTATGCCCAGTAGTGGAATTGCTGGGTCATATGGCAGTTCTATTTCCAGTTTTTTCAGGAATCCCCACAGTGTTCTCCATAGTGGCCGTACTAGTTTGCATTCCCACCAACAGTGTAAGAGGGTTCCCTTTTCTTCACAACCTCTCCAGCATTTATTGCTTGTAGACTTTTGGATAGCAGCCATTCTGACTGGTGTGAAATGGTACCTCACTGTGGTTTTGATTTGCATTTCTCTGATAATGAATGATGTTGAGCATCTTTTCATGTGTTTGTTAGCCATCTGTATGTCTTCTTTGGAGAAGTGTCTGTTTAGTTCTTTGGCCCCTTTTTTGATTGGGTCATTTATTTTTCTGTAATTGGGCTGCATGAGCTGCTTGTATATTTGTGAGATTAACTCTTTGTCAGTTGCTTCGTTTGCTATTATTTTCTCCCATTCTGAAGGCTGTTTTTCCATCTTGGTTATAGTTTCCTTCATTGTGCAAAGGCTTTTAAGTTTAGGTTCCATTTGTTTATTTTTGCTTAAGTTTAGGTTCCATTTGTTTATTTTTGCTTTTATTTCCATTACTTTGGGAGGTGGGTCATAGAGGATCTTGCTGTGATTTATGTCAGAGTGTTTTGCCTATGTTTTCCTCTAGGAGTTTTATAGTTTCTGGTCTTACGTTTAGATCTTTAATCCACTTTGAATTTATTTTTGTGTATGGTGTCAGGTATGCAGAGGACACCACCCTTATGGCAGAAAGTGAAGAGGAATTAAAAAGCCTCTTGATGAAAGTGAGAGAGGAGAGTGAAAAAGTTGGCTTCAAGTTCAATGTTCAGAAAACAAAGATCATGGCACCTGGTCCCATCACTTCATGGCAAATAGATGGGGAAACAGTGGAAAGTGTCAGACTTTATTTTCTGGGGCTCCAAAATCACTGCAGATGTTGACTGCAGCCATTACTCCTTGGAAGAAAAGTTATGACCAACCTAGATAGCATATTGAAAAGCAGAGACATTACTTTGCCGACTAAAGTCCGTCTAGTCAAGGCTATGGTTTTTCCTGTGGTCATGTACAGATGTGAGAGCTGGGCTGTGAAAAAGGCTGAGTGCCAAAGAACTGATGCTTTTGGACTGTAGTGTTGGAGAAGAATCTTGAGAGTCCCTTGGACTGCAAGGAGATCCAACCAGTCCATTCTGAAGGAGAACAAACCTGGGATTTCTTTGGAAAGAATGATGCTGAAGCTGAAACTCCAGTACTCTGACCGCCTCATGCGAAGAGTTGACTCATTGGAAAAGACTCTGATGCTGGGGGCGGGGGGGGAGTTGGGGGCAGTAGAAGAAGGGGACAACAGAGGATGAGATGGCTGGATGGCATCACTGACTCGGACACGAGTGTGAGTGAACCCTGGGAGTTGGTGATGGACAGGGAGGCCTGGCGTGCTGCGATTCATGGGGTCGCAGAGTTGGACACGACTGAGCAATTGAACTGAACTGAAGGAGAAAGGAAAACTGCATCTAGTATGCTTTGCCTATACTAGTTGCTCAGTTGTTGATTTCATCTCTGTAAAAAACAGTCCTCTGAGGAAGCATGATGATG